>CAKNWT010186177.1:0-10278 GCA_932066315.1 Andricus coriarius
ATTGAATTTAATACAGGATCCACATTAATTTGACCTAAATATGCACTGAGTTTTAAGTATAAGAAGATAAAATGGACATTTCTTTGAATTATTATTTAAATTCATAGATTAATGTATTTTATTAAAATTCTCTTCATTGTAAAATAAGTTTTTTAATTTACTTAAAACTACCGTTTAAAATAGTAACCAGCAATACATTTACCAATTCATTCAGTAGTAGCATTACCAATTACTTTACTAGATATAGTTACTAATTCATTTCATCAATTATTCTTACTCATTGGAATAGTAGATTTTCACTAATTACTAGTAAACGAATCGGAATTATTTGAATTAGTGGAAAACTACTACCAATTAGTAGCTTTCTACTAATTCAGATTTAGAGAGTAAAGCGCCGATAGAGTGCGTAAAAGTATTAGCATTGAACAAATGCCCGTCGAGGTGCTTTTCTTGTGAATACATTATTTTGTGTGTTTTCAAAATCTGTTCCACATTGACATTACGAAAAAATGTCTTCAAGGAAGGTTTGTTTCAAGACCTGTGTAAAGTTTATAATATCAGGTATCCTTATAAATCTTAAAGCTCCCCCCCCCATGAAGGGGGGGGGGGGGGGGGTAATGAAATGATTAGGGTTGATTACACCGGAGGGGTGGGGGTCAGAAATGAGTGAAAAATTGATTACGCAATATATGGGTGGCCCCTAAGCAGACGCTTGACAGCAGAACAAACGGCTTGTGCCTTGATATAAGAACCTTGGACTTACAAGGCATATTATAGGCTTATGTAAGATAAGTGAATCAGTAATTTATTATAGATCCGTAGAAACACCTAGGGCAGGAATTTATGTCAGAGGTGATATTAAATTTATTGGATTATCAAGGTTCTTTTTTAGAGACTTGGTGGCCATAAAGATTGAACACCATTTAGGAGGCAGACAGTTAGAACACCAAACACTGGAATGAGTTTTTATTAGAATACCTCATTATACCTACATTCATGACATCTAGATGTCGCGAGGTAATTGATTTAACCTTTTGTTCGATAAGTATTAGTGAAGTGATCAAGGGATGGCATGTATCGCCGAATACGGCCCTATCAGATTATAGACAGCTATGTTTCTCCTTGACAGCCGATAGACCTGAGGTTCATAGGTATAGGAAGCCTAGAGCAATTTACTGGGATACTTACACGGAGGATCTCAGCAGTCTTCTGGGTGCAATGCCGGGTAAAATCAAGTCTATCCGAAAAAAATACAATTTGCTGTCGACATCCTACAGAAAGGAATGAACAAAATAATAATGAGATACAAAATGTCATAAGGGACTAACGGAGGGTGCATTGTCAAGGAACCGAGAACATACCTGACACTGCTAGACTCTAGAGAACCTTAAGGGGTAACTCATCATGTCAACTGAAGGCATTAATATTGCCTTCTGGCGAAATGGCTGAGATGACTAATGAGACCCTAGATCACCTAATAAGGTTACACTTCTCGTTCTCGGAGTTAGATTACACGAATGAGGCGAGGCCCATGAGTTATGTTTCTCAGGAGGACCAACATTTAGAGCCACAATGGAAGATTTCAAAGTATCAAGTCGTATTGTCACTCATTCAACAATTATATGGGTATTTAAACAATTCAAACTGTTTCAAGCTGCCGTAGATGATATTATATTCCCTGCCTTCATTCAAGAAGGATTTCAGTCCATTGTGGGTCCATTGTCCGGCATCTTTTGGGCATGCTTAGCAATGGGATACATCCCGGTAGCGTTGACGAAAGTTGAAACAATCTTCATTCCACAGCCGGGCTAGGATACCTACTACCAGGCGAAATTGTGTAGACCGATCAGCTTGACTTCGTTCATGCTGAAAATACTAGAAAAATTAGTTGACCTTTACATGTAAGAGGAAATCCTGACGGAAAAACCTCTCTATAGGAATTAATTTGCCTTTCAAAAAGGCAGCTCTACCGTAGACACTCTCTATGCGTTTATCTCTCGCATTAATATTACAATGCGGATGCACTCCATGTTGAAATTCAGAACGGTATGTACTTCACTACATGGTAATGATGTGAAGGCCAAAGTTGCAAGGGGATCCCACAGTTTCCTTCATCTGCCCAGTGGGCGCCTGTCATTGATGACCTGATTCGTGCTTTAAACAAATCGGGTTTTTACACTTAAGGCTCTGAAGATGATCTGGCGATCCGGGTGCAGGAAAGCATGAGGGTACCTTAGTGGAACTTAGGCAGTTTCCGCCTAACATAGTAGAGCAATGGTGCAGGAACCGTTATTTGTCCGTTAACCCAAACCGTAAATTAACCTAGAAACTTCTTGTTGACGCCATGGTAAAGTAAGCTAAGATGGCTTTTTGGGCCTGTAGATGCGCAATTGGAAAACCTGTGACTTAAAACCCAGGATTACTTACTGATTACATACAATGATAATCAGACCAATAATAGCATATACATCAACATGATCTTGTTGCTAAGGACCGAACAAATCAGTACTCTAAACGAACTGGAAAGCCGAAGGGGGCAACCTTAGTGACGTTGAGATAAGAGATCTGCATGATATAAGTAAGCGCATGCTGAACGAGGCTAATATTCTCGCTATACAAACTGATGTTATGTTGCGGAAATTATCCTTCATTAAACCCTTCAAGATCAGCTTCCTAAAAGGGAAGAATGGCATGATGAAGGGAGAAGAGAAGAATTATTTATACCAGGAGGTCTCGTTTGGTACAGAGGTGGCTTTCAAGACTCCTTGGGAACAGGGGCTGGAATCTATGGGAAGAAGCCCAGAAGCACAGAACTGGGCACTCAGGCCATGTATAGGTTTACCGAAATTCAACTGTAATAGTTGTAAATGGCCCGTATCATCCTAAATTTTAAACTGCCATAGAAAAATAAATCGACTTTTTAAATAGTAATTCGGCTAGTTGATGCAGATTTTAGTTTATGCTTTATTACCCTCGAATTTCCTATGGATTTCACACTTCCACAAAGCTTTATATACGAAATTCATATGAAATTCATATGAAATTTATATTAAATTTATACAATTAACGTTAAATGCTTTTAAAATTAGATTATTTCTATTATATTTCCATCGACAGTTAGATAGACTTTGGCAAAATGTTTTAAAATAATAAGGATGTGCTTGGTTCTGGCATGAAAAATGGGACTTTCAACAAGTCGTTGGGCTTTCATGTTGTCAGTCAGAACTGTTACGTTAGCCAGATTGACAGGGCGACTGTTATGTCATGAAAGTGCGAAGTATGAAACCGAAGGCGAAAAGGGAAGTGAGAAGACTCACCAGTAAGATGCAGAACATCAGAAGTAATCTTGTTATCTCAGAAGACCAAGCCGCATTACACGATCAAGCAGTGGAAATTGATATCCTTGCTCAACCTGATGATAATATAATCCCACCACATCCTTCAAAAGCAGATGGCCTTATTCAGCCAGAGGCAGAAGCAGAGGTTCATAAACCAAGAAGCGGATTTAAATGGACACATAATATGAACACAGATGTTATGCTCCTTTATTTTTTGTCAGAAAAAAGTGGGCAATATGGGATCAGTGGACAACATAGTGTCTTCTTACTTGAGTACCCAGAGCTAGCCAGAAAAACAAATAAGCAAAAGCTAGCATACCAAAGACGCTCAATATCTGTAAACAGATTGCTTTTAACTGTTAAAATTGCTTCCATCATGGTGGAAGTGAACAGCATCTTTCTATTGATGAACTAACTTTGGATGATGTGGAAAACGAAGACTTGATTGTACCAATTCCTCTTTCATTGTGATATCCTACTTGATGCTCTCCCACGGTTTTTCTGTTGAGGTGGTTGGCAGCAAACTGCAAATGCTAGCCAAAGCATCCTCGGCAGTCACAGGTGATATTCCACTGTTTACCGTTTGTCGCATATGTTTTTGCTAGTCAGCTGTTTGATTTGTGAGAGCTGTCTGACCATCTGGCTGCCAGTACCCTACTGCGTCCTAAATGTCCAAGATGTTCAGTGCATCTTGCGTGCAGATTGCCTGTAGCCGAAATCACAATACAATGGATAGATGAATATTTCACAGTCCTCTATATTGTATTTACTTCATGCCTTAGCTCGTTATGCTTGTGGATCTTGGTTGGATAGGTTGCCTGCAAGTTTCGGTTAAGTGGACAAGTAATGTCGATGATGTAGTATCTTCCACCGTTTTTTTCTCGCACTACGATGTCCGGTCGATTGGGTCGGATGTAATGATCCGTCTGGATAGTAACATTCCAACATAAGATGTAATCTTCGTTTTCCGAAACGGACATTGGAATGTATCTGTAGATAGTCAACCATTCAACTGAGAGTCCGAGGCTTATGGCAAGTTGTTGATTTATCATGCCCGCCACGTCATCATGTCTGTGAGCATATTCTCTTTGAGCCATTACGCGACGACCATCAAATGTGCTCGATGGATTCGTTGGTATCTCCACATAATCGAGACCGGTCAACTACATCTTGATGTAGCACGTGTTTGCAATGTTTGCAATGCGTAGTTTATTTTAAGGTGGTACTGAAAGATCGAACATGAATCTTTGAATAAACTGCATGTGACCTCATCTCCAAAGTTGTATTACATAACGAGCGATAAACGCATCGGAAAAAATGTACGCTACTGACCTATATGAAAGTTTCACTGATTTAAATTGTCCTTAATTTATATTTACAGTGTGGGTACAATTCGTTTAGCCTATATTAAGTCTTTTTATATGAATTCATTATCTCTATCTCGTTACCAGTTATTACCATGGTTGTCTTAGAGTTCTAAAAGGTTCTACATTATAATTGACATGTTTAGACATGTAGGGTAAGTGGAGGAGAGATGGCCCACTTTTTACATTTCCTTCTAGAAAACCATGAATATTAAAAAAAAATATTCTGGCCCGTCTACGTTTTAATTTTAACCCTTTCAATTAGAATTCTGTGTTGTTCTCATTCAAAGAACTTGATTCGAAATCGTGCGTCAACTTTGAAAAAGAAAAAAAAATGGAGGTGAGATGGGACACTGGAGGAGAGATGGGCCAGGTTGAATAATGTATAATAACCGTTGCTAATAATTAAGGTGTTACATAAAAATGCTTTATTATCCTATTTTAAAGGCATATAATGAAATTAAAAAATGTTTATCGAAATGAAAATGACTGCGTTAGTCTGCACAAGTCTCCCTTCTTGCCTATTTTTGCTTGGGGCCGCTTACCATTTCGTTGCTAAGTGAAAAGTTGTGCTTCTCCACTAGTACAACGTTTTGTCTTTTTTAGTTCTGAAAGTCGTGCAATTGGATTCATGTTTATCAGGACTGATGTTGAAGATTAGGCTCCCAAGTCAGGTGACATGTTTCTTGATTACTCCCGAGATGGATTTCGATAACTATCGATACCCTCGTGAAAATAAATACCTATTTAATACCACTTTAAGACCAGTTTTAAACCACGTTTGGTCTTTTTCTGGTATACCCTTCAACGTATACCTGCCTATACTGTAGTCTTAAGTTGGTCTTTCTTTTCACGAGGGTAGTAATCGATTTTTGACAGAGCCATAAAAATTAAGACAGTCAAAACTAAAAAAATTAGTCGTCCATCTCTCCTCCAAAAAACTGGTCCATCTCTCCTCTAATCGCAAAAAAAAGTAATGAAAATGATAAAAACATTGTATATCAAAATATGCAGGTTTACATGAAATAACCTTACTAAACACAAGCCGATGCTTCGATGCACGCCAGTGATTCTCAAAGAAATAACGTTTTTTTATAAACAACCATTGATGAGAAAAGACACTCGAAAAATTTCCACCGCTTTTTTTCATGACGCGCAGAATGTGTCTGAGTTAACTCTGCACGAAATCACAACAACAAGACGAGCTCTCGGATTTTTTGTGTTAGTGTGAAGAACTATTAGCACAGTGAAAACTAGCTCGATCGGGAAAGTGGTCTTGAAATGGTAACGAGTGGTCCATCTCTCCTCCTGTCCCATCTCTCCTCCACTTACCCTAATGCGTCATCAAAGTCATAAATAACTTTGAATTTGTTTACGCGAAATTCGCAAATACGTTTTATATTCACGAATCATTTACTCTCTTTATCTACTAATATATCTCCCTCTTTGTTTTAAGGTTCTGGAAGGTTCTAGACTGCATTATAATGTTTTTCACGAGTTACTTGCGCACTAAATAAATAAGATTTAATCAGCCATTCAAGTACACTCAGTCATTTCATAACTATTTGTTAATTGTTTAAACAATTTCAATTCATTAAAATCTTTTTTCAGGTAAGTCACGAAGTGAACGTATTTTCTAGACTTCATGCGTTCTTTAATTAATGATAACAATAAAATAATTTGTTTAATTAATTTAAGAATTATTTCAATAATACGTGTTTGTTTAAGTTTCATAGTTCGCCTAAAAAAAGCAACAGAAACATGTGATCTGACCAAATTTTTGATAGATTTTATTATTTTCATGTACTAATTTGTTTTCTAAGAATACTCGTGAATCTTTAGAAAAATTAATATTGTTTAAACAATTTTATTGTGTTTAAATTTAATATAAATATAAGTGTAAAATTATTCAAGCAAATTATGTTACCGTTAGAAACGATTAAAGTACTCATGGCGTCTAGACAATACGTTAATTTTGCGACTTACCTGAAAAAAACGTAACATATCATCGCGTTTAAATATTAGATTTAGAAAATTCTGACTTTTTCCCATGTAAAAATACTGGTAAACTTCACGGTATTTGTGCGTCCCCTAAATATAAACCGAGTTCACTCAAATTGGGAGATTTTTTTTGGGCATTCGGACAAAACTGGGGGGGTGAAAGAAAAGAAATTGGAAAAGTGAAAAGTAAGGTCCACCCTACTGATGACCTTCCGCAGAATATGGAAGTAGCAAGAAAGTTTTTTTTGTCCGACCCTCCTTGAAACCGCACCATTTCATGCACGTGAAGAAGGCGTAATGTGACCGCTTCCAGCCCAGTGACGTTCGCACATGCGCACTCCGCCGCCGGGCCAACATGAAACTTTACGCCCGCTACCCATACACAGCACCCCTCAAGTGAGAATATGGAGGAATTGATGCAGAGTACGCTACTTCTTTCTTTCGCCTATAATCTAAAATTGTCAGGTACCCCAAACATCCTCTATCTGCTTCACATGCTTGTTTTCAAATAGGGGAACAAAAAGTGTGGTGTGTATCAAGGGCGTAAAGCTATTTTGCCTCGTGTGACTGCTGCCCGAGCGAACCCGTTCTGTAATTCCGTGACAGGCATAAAGAACTCACATATTGGAGAGGTAGGCTTTGTTTTCTTTCATCTCATTTCACCTGTAACTGTTAGGTAATCGACGTCTCATTTTACCGAATTTGTAGGTAATATTTATTCACTTCTTTTATTATTTCTTACTGAATCGTGGATTAAGTTATATTGAATTTTTATTAATAATTTAGATTTCTACATGAAATATTACATGATTTTATTTTCCACTAGACTATTACATGCGCGCGCAGGCGCGCGCATAATGTATTATGTTTTATAATGTATTAATTTCTCTTATTTACTCAATTTTAGAATAATTATTTATTCGCTCAAATTTCTTAACCAATCAAATTCTTTCTGAAATTATATTCTCAAAGTATGTATTTTGTGAATCCATGTAACGTAAAATTTACTATTACTATTGATAATAGTAAATGGCGAGATATTATTTGAAGATTTCAAGTGCACGTTATGTAATTTAATAGTTTGAAAAAAAACATAATTTTTGTACAATGACATTTGCGGGTAATTTTACGGTTATTTTTTTTTAATGTAAGCATCAATATACATCGCTAAATCATTAACAAATTAATACCTATAATTTAAAAAAATCATATTCTGATCCGATTCTCATCTCAGTTCTCAATATAAAAATCATTGAACATGAATTTTCACTGTAATATTTAAATAAATTTTTCTGGAAAAAGAAGAGCGTGTCAAAATACATTGCTAAATAATTAAAATATATGTGCATTGTACATGTAATTTTGAAAATTGAATTCAAATCCTCATTGCACGGCCATTTTTGTAAATCTATGAATATAGAAACATCGCTAAATCATTGAAAGATTATCATATTAGAACGTTTAAATAATTCATAAAAACAACAGCGTATGAAAAAAAAATCGCTGAATGTATATATATCATTAAGCTATTTCCCTTTCGGCGAGCTTCTAGGCGTAAGCGTGACACTACCCGATTCGGGTAGTGTTTTTTAGATGGATAGTTTCTTGTAGTAAATAACTACAAGTAATTAATAAGAATAATTGATTAAGGCTGAATAATTTAAGTATATCCACATATCATTTCAAAAATTGAAATAAGATACATGCCTCTCTTTTTTCGTGGTTATCTCAGCGATATATTAAGTTCCACTACTCCATGCCTGAGGGAATTGAATTGCAAAAATTCAAACTTCCATAAATTAAAGCTTTAACATGATACTAAGAACATAATTAAATATTCAGTTGTTCTCGATTTATGATAAAAAATGTGAAAACATTTTCCATAATTCGAGAACCAGTAGATATTTTACCATGTTCCTAATCTCATTTTAAAGATGATATTTCCAAGCTTAATTCAGACAACCTTCCATTATTTTCCATTTCCTTCTCTGAAGCTTGCAAAAAGTTGAATTTGCTAATCGGTGATAAATCATAATTATGTGATTGAGTATTTGAGCTAGAATTCACAATCATGCTAGGATAGGTGCAAATGTCATGAAGGTTAGCATAGTTACTACATCTTTACATGGGAATGCATACGACTTTTTGGACAAAATATTCTAAATGTAAAAGCAAGTTATAAATGTATAAATAGTAATATTTTTTAAGTGTAATATGCATTTGTGCAATTATGTTTGATCCTTTTATCGGTTGAAGACCTTTCAGTTTCATGAAATAAAATCAACTATCCAAAATTTTAAGTTGTATAGTGCCCGATTCTGATCAAATAAATCCGATACACCAAACTGAAATTTTGGTATATCTTATTTTATTTTAAAACATGTACCATCTATATGCTAACCTTCCTGACATTTCCACCTATCCTATCATAACCATCATGTCATGCCAGTATACTCAATTGTAATAGAGGTATGAAACATAAATAAACTTTGCTTGTACAGATCACAGCTAATATTAAATGATATAATATTAATGTCAGTAATCAATTCCTGTTACCACACAAAAAAAAACATTAAAATTCAATAATTATGTGGTTCAATATTGTAAAACAATTAATGAGTTTCCAACGTAAAAATTATTGAACAAATGTTTTAATTGAAACATCCGAATCAATTTTACTGCATATCTTTTATGAAAATTATAATTATACCAGGTGTATAAGCTTAAATCCGCTGTTTGCTCAGAAATGGCGGTAGTGAACACATTTAGCTACAATAGAAACGTCATGTTTTTTTTTGTGTGAGTTCGACACCTGGCTACATAAATCAGTGCACATATTCAGTTTTTTTTATACAACAACATAAATTTTTCCTTGAGTAATCATGTCTAGTTTTGTGCCAGAAAAGGAGCATTTGCGGGAAGCTCTACTTTTTTGCTTCAATTTGAAGAAATCGGCTGCCGAATCACATCGAATGCTTGTGAAGGCCTATGGTGACAGTGCTTTATCGGAAACAACTTGCAGAGACTGGTTTCGCCGGTTCAAAGACGGTCATTTTGACTTTAGTGATAAAAAGCGTGAAAATCGGCCCAAAAAAGTTGAGGACCATGAATGACAGGCTGTTTTGGATGAGGACGATATACAAACACAAAAAATGCTTGCCGAACAGTTAGGTGTTACTCAACCGGCCATTTCCATGCGTTTACATGCCACGGGAAAGTTAAAAAAATGGGAAAATGGGTACCCCATGAATTGAACGATAGGCAGATAGAGCGACGCCAAAACACATGTGAAATCTTGCTTGCTAGACACAAAAGAAAGTCGTTTCTGCATCGTGTGGTGACTGGAGACGAAAAGTGGATTTATTTTGAGAATCCGAAACGAAGAAAATCGTGGGTCGATCCCGGACAACCATCAACTTCTTTCTCAAGACCTAATCGCTTTGGACGCAAGACGATGCTGTGCGTTTGGTGGGATCAGCAGGGTTTCGTCTACTATGAGCTATTAAAACCTGGTGAAACTGTCGATGCTCACCGCTACCACCAACAACTAATCAAATTGCGCCGTGCTTTGCGTG
>CAKNWT010186203.1:0-26033 GCA_932066315.1 Andricus coriarius
AAAGAAAGAGATTGTTTAAAATATGATTCTCTCTAATGTTTATTTATCATTTGTTTTTTTTATTGAGAATGCTATTCGGCTGAATTTATCTGTTCAATTTTGAAAATTTTACAAAAGGTTTTCGTTACCTCGCTCATAAAATTAGTACCATCATCAGTCTGGATTACCCTCGGGCATCCATGTCTCATAATAAATTGTTCAGGTAATGCATTTACTATTGTTTCAACCTTGGCATTTAGCATAGAATTGCGTTAGAAAATTTTCAAAGTTTATCTTGAATTTTAACACTTTTTCCCTTCTTGGGAATAATTGAGACATGAGAACTACTTTTATTTCATTTTTGTTTTCAAAAAGGATAGGATTAATTGCCATGTGGCTTTTTAAGTTCGTGGATTTTTATAGCGTTGCGGATATCGTCGCCAATACTACAACATCGCATATCTTACTTTTTTTCGTTTTTGAGATATTTATACCGTTGAATTTCAAATTTTCCACTCTATCGACCTGTCCATCGCTATTTCTCATGTTGCCCACTGGAAGCGCGAAAATCGTATTAACCTATTTACGACGAAGAACTCCGATTTTTTTATTCATTTTCAAGCCTCATTATTATAATTAACGAGTATAAATTTTTGAATGAAAACCCTGTTCCCTTCTATTTTTGGGTGTGCTCTTCCAGGATAGTGCTGTTTGACAGTATACTTTTGTTTTTCATCATAAAAGTCATCATTTTCAAAATGGTGATTTTTCACTGTAAAATTAAACAAAAATATAGGTGTGTGGACGCTTCACTCAGATTCGAACTAATATTGGTGAAAGTTGCTGTACATAGGTTGTTGGGGTCGTTGAATCCGAATATAGTGTCAGATTTTCTAAATTCAAGATGGCGGATCCAATATGGCGACCAAAATTTTGATGAATTTTTCGAACTGGATGAAATTGTCCGTACATTGGTTCTTGTGGTCGCTGAATCCGAATGTAGTGTCAGATTTTCGATATTCAAAATATCCAATATGACCTATGACGTCTGAAATGGTAAAAAAGGTCCGGAACATGATAAAATTTGTCATATCATGTTTTTGAGGTTACTGAATCCAAATTTGCCTTCAAATCCACACCTTAGAATTCCGATCCTTAAATAAATGAAACTTTCCAAAGAGGTAAATATTTTCTTATTCTACTCTCAGCAAGACCCAGAAAAAACAACGTGGACGTGGTAGATTTCTTTCTCCTTCGAGGTGCTTGTTTTGAGTGAATCCCCTTGCCTCTCACTATTCGGGGTGCTTGATTCAAGTGAGTCTCCTTGCCTGTATGTTCTTATTGAACATTCTAAATACCGAGCTTGCTTGCTTTGACGAGAAATCTAGTGTGGTCCATTTCGTTTGAAGCTACTCTTCTGCATGTAACTTTTAGCAATCTATATTGCGAAGTCTTTAGTCGGGACTTTCTGCCCATCTCCGGTAGCATTGAAAATTACTAAAGAATTCACAATGGTGGCTTGAATTAGCCGAACGAAAACTACCCATGTCCATTTCATAGAACGAATACTAGGTAGCACATTATTGCAGTGCCCATCGTGAAAATCAACTCCTACCATGAATTTATTATAAAGGTGGAATGCCCGGGGGAAAGGTGTCTCGATTTTGGACTTTGTTTCCGAACTATACCTTTTTGATGGTAATAGAGAAGTCAGACCAGCAGCAGTAGAAGCTACCGAGACTTGTTTTGAGCCAACGACAGTTATGTAGTTGATTCCGCTATTAATTTCGAGCTTTACAGCATACGTACCTCGGGGCGACTTCTTCTCTAACTGCACAAGAAGATCCAAATTTGTGAAATAATTTTCACAATAAAGATGAATTTGAGGTATCTTTCCTGGTGCTGTTGTGTCGAGGAATGGTTCCAATAACTTAAATTACCACTCGAGAACCTAATGCACATTTTGGCCAACACAAAAAAAAACTGGGGGTAACCAATGTTGCAGGTAATCATTATTTCTGGGTAAAGCCGGCTAGGGTACAGGGTAATGTCGAGCTGGGTAATTGATAAGTGGGTAAAGTATACCTGACTTTACCCTGGATGAGAGTAACGAGGGCGAAGTTTCACTTGCTGACTTTATGTTTAAAGAAGCGGCTATAAATAAGGAATTATCGCATATTTCCTTCCACAAAGCACTCCAAAAGGATGATACTTGACATAAATTAGCGAATTAATCGCTGAATTTTCGACTTACTACACTTTATTCGCAAAAATAAATTTGACAGCAGACACTGGGTTTAAAAGTCGCCATGGTCTTTGAAGTTAGGCCGCAGCCCCATATGGAGGACAGAATGGTATATCAGCAGAATAGTACAAACCAGGGATCGGAATCTTTTAGGTTGAACCCGAGCTTAAAAGGTTCCCTACGGATTGGGGTCCGGACTGGACCCTTTAATTTCTTAATGGTCCGGGTGCGAACCCGGGCCCTGATGGAACCCTTTAATATCAGATCCAGCCTAAAAGGTTCCTTCAATCACATTTGAGAAATTAACATAGGCGATTTGAGAGAGAAGAAGATGCACAATGAGAACTCCAACCTGAAAGGAGCACATAAGCTATAAGTTTTTAAAAAACAATGCATTGTGATTTACTGCGGGCGGCCGGCGGCGAGTTTTTCGAGATTATTATGAGTCACTTTAATTATAAATTTAATTCGTGTATATACATTAAAACGAGTATATATATCTTGTCGTTGATTGTCGGCTTTATCACTCCCAAAACTTTAAACTTAAACTTGAACTAAAGCACAATGAAGACTCAAACCCAAACGCGTTCGAGTTCAGGTTTCTGATTCTGGTCCCGCGATCAAGTTACACGGGAATTCTCGGCTGCGCATCAAAGTTTGATGGCAGATATGACTGAGAAGTAAATTTTTACGGCACTTGCTGCTGCGCAGTAGAGTTAGATGGCAATTAAGTCTGCGCACTACAATTAAATGGCACTTACGGATGCGCACCACAATTAAATGGCACTTATGGATGCGCAGTATAATAACACAACACAGTAGCGCAGTAAGATTAGGGGTTACTTCTGTGTGCGCAGTAGTGTTACATCGCACTTATAGATGCGCAGTACAGTAAAATGCCACAAACAAGGGGTTCATTTGTTTGCGCTGTAGAGTTACATAGAACTAAATTTGCGCAGCAGAGGTAGATGGAATAATATATATGGATGCGCAATAATTTTAGGGGTACTTATAGATACATAAGGTTCCGAGGCAAAAACGCAACCGGCAACAAAACAGAAGAAAATCTGCTCCAGTTCTGGACCACGCTATATGTGTAAACTGCACTACGCTTACACAAGAATTACAATGTGAAATTACTTTAGAATTACTTGATGAATTAATTGATTTATCGATTGTAGAATACAATTATGGGTTCAAAATTCAAAAATCAGAAAGTTGACATGAATTTTAGATTTTCATCAATCTGGAAGATTTTTATGAAAGTTAATACGAGGAGTTTTTTAAAACAGCAGGATGTGGATTTGAGGTGAAAAATCGTGAATTCAAAAAAGGAACCGAAATTTTGGGAATTCAAGTCACAGAACATGAATTTGGGTTCAAAATTCAAAATATCATACAAAGGACCTTATTTTTTTTAATTTGATTAAATTAGTGGATTTCAAGAAACTCAGTACGCCAAGGTTTTTTGAGCCACAGCTTGCAAATTTGGGGGCTAAATTTTAAAAGTGGACTTAATGTTGGAAAATATTATTAAATTTATAGATTTACATAAAAGTCGAGTACGAGGGCTTTATCGAGTTACAGAACACAGAAAGTGAACTTAAAATTTATTAAATTGTATAAAATTGGTAGATTTCCGTGAATTCTATAACGAGGAAGATTTTCGAGTCTCAAAATAGGAATGTATTCTCCAAATTTGTATTCTGAAACTCGAAAAACCTATTCGTACTGACTATCATGTATATATACCATTTTATTAAAATGTTCGAATTTTAGTCAAATTTTAGAATTTTTACCTTAACCCTCCAAGGACGAGAACTATTTTTTATCAAATTCAATCTTTTTTTTTTGTATTTCCTGACTCAAGAGACCTATTTGAGGTACAGAAAAATGTTTTTAAAAATCTGTTAGGTTTGGGGGGGGGGGGTCTGTGTGACATATATGTCACACTCGTCCTCTATGGGGTCTTTTCAATTCAGTAAAAAAAGTAATCAATAGGAAACGAATTTATTTAAAAAACACATTACAGCTAATTATTAGTCAGTAAATATGGCTAGAACATTACCAAAAACTCTTTAATTCCTTGTATGGAACGGAATGTTACATTTAAGGCACAAACCGACATTGCATTTCATGCACATTGACGTAACGACACTAGTGCATCCATCGTTGGCACACCACCGCCTCTTCTTATTTACTATTTCTCCAAGTAAATGATCAGCTCGATCGTAGCGAATGTCATCTAAAACTCGCTTTAATCTCTTTGTTGGACCAACAGATTTCACAGGAGTTGTGAGATAAGTAGTAACTATTTCTCTTCTGAATTCCAATTTCGTAATTTTCCTCGCAGTCTTACGGTAAATTTGCCAAGCATTATTCATAGCAGCGTCTAAAATCCACGTTAGTAAGGACGAATACCATTTTTTGCCTCGGATAGATATGCGATATTGATTGATGTCTTGGTCCATTCTATCAGTTCCACCCATATTCCGGTTGTATGTGTCGATAAGCGCTGGCTGAGGGACATAAACGTATTTTTTTCAGCTGAGCAGAATCTTTTGACATTCTTGATTGGAGCTGCTCCCATCGAACTTAAAACCACTGCAATTACACTGTTATCCTTCCACTTTCCAACAAAAATACCGTCTTTTTTCAATCATGCCACGAAATGCTCCCCGTTCCATCTTCTTCATTTTCTCATGAGATGGTAATTTACAATCTTTAGGAATCCTGTTTTTCCTAATTGTTTCCGTTCCTGAATACCCCCGTTCTTTTAAATGCTTTAGGAGGTTCAGGCTCGTGAATAAAGTGTCTGTCATTATGTGATATAGATATTTTTTTTTATCTGCGGGTACTTCATCAAGGAACGACAACAAGGGTGCCGTTGCTTTACCGAATACTTTCTCATATTCAGAATTCGTTCTTGGTGTGCTCTTCCCTTGATACACTTCGAAATTCACCAAGTAACCATCAAAGGTATTCAGGCACCACACTTTGTACCCAAATCTGATGGGTTTACCCCGAATGAATTGTTTACAAGGATGCGGACCAAAATCTTTAATCATTGACTCATCGTAGTCCAAAAATTCACGAACGGGCAAGTTGACAATGAATCGTTTTTTGAGAAGATTCATAAGTGTGCGAAGTTTGAACATCCTGTCATTTGCATTGAAATCGAGATTATCCCCAACATGAAAAAACTTTGAGATGAATAAAAATCTGTCGCGCCGCATACACTCTGAAACTAATATATTCTTCATATCTGGCTTGGAATCCCAATAACATTTTTTCCCCGGTAAAACGTTATATCCAGAGAGTATAAGAATACCATGGAACGCCTTTATTTCTTCTGGCGTAACTTTCATTCCTAGATAAAGCATATTTTTTAGTTTCTGTGACAAAAAGTGTGATAATTTCTTCATCAATAAAGAGCTCAAACAATTCGACTGGAGACATATTTTTGAATTTCTCCGCATATCCTCCTGGGAATAAACTATCTTTTTTGATGGGGTCCACTAAATCCCCATCAACCCATTTCCGCTTCCGTTTCGACGTGTATCCAGAAAAATCATAAATAGGGGCTCCAATACGCGCCCTGTTAGATAGTACAGCCTTCGCTTCACTTACCAACTGCTGGCCATTCAAATTGTCCAAAAGCCCTCCTGTGTCTTCATCTCCACTGTCCTCGTCAGTGAGGACGTTGGCAGGGGGTGGTGCTATGAAGATGTCTTCAACATCCAGGGGTCCATCCTCTTCGTCCAGTTTACAGTCGCTATCGTCTACCAGCATCTGAACAATTTCCGCCACTGTAAGACCATCTTTATATAGAACGTTCTTCCTAAAAAATGGAATAAAAATCATATTTATAATCATTTGTTCATAAAATAAACAAATAATATCGGATGTCAAGTTTTTATCACTAAACATCACAAGTAATATCGGATAACAATTTTTATGATCAAGTATCATTCTAGGTTCAATCCCATTTTCTCAACTCGGAACCTTTATGCAAAAGGTAAAATTATGGGTTGATCTTGCCGGTACGTCCGCCATTTCATGGCGCCAATTGTCATTTCCGGAGCTTCCGGAAATGGACTTTGTGAGGTGTTGCTAATAGTCGACGATCCCTCTAGAGACAGACGGAGATACCGAGAGTTGTTTCTCCTTGTCTCACGTCGTGGTTAATACACACTCCCTGCCTGGTTTTTATGGCGACTTGTTTGGTGCGAGTGGTAGCTTAAGGGCCCTGGAAATCGAGTGTAAAACCCTGTCTGGGATTCAGGGCAAACGGTGAAGCCATTTTGTCTAAATTTTTTTATACATACTCTAAAGAATATAGAGACTGTCGGTAAAGTTTTAGTTTTTCGAAAAAAATTTTATTTTTCATGCAAAAATTAAAAGAAATAAATTGTCGTCGATAGCATCGTTGTTGTAGTGTGTTCTACTATTCAGAGAAGCAGGAGCAGGCAAGGCAGTAGAACACACTACCACAACGATTCTATCGACGACAATCTATTTCTTTTAATTTTTGCATGAAAAATATAATTTTTTTCAAAAAACTAAAACTTTACCGAGTCTCTATATTCTTTCCAG
The DNA here is from genome assembly GCA_932066315.1 of Andricus coriarius. Lineage (NCBI taxonomy): Eukaryota > Metazoa > Arthropoda > Insecta > Hymenoptera > Cynipidae > Andricus > Andricus coriarius. The sequence continues at coordinate 6,821 of CAKNWT010186203.1, forward strand.
TATGTATAAAAAAAATTAGACAAAATGGCTTCACCGTTTGCCCTGAATCCCAGACGGGGTTTCACACTCGATTTCCAGGGCCCTTAAACAAGGACAGCGCATCGAGGAGCTCTCTCCCTCTTTTTCTGTGCTATGGGTGACCAAGCCTGGTGAACTTGATGCAGCGTGGACTTGCAGACGACATTTCCTCACGTTGACAGTTTATAGCATGTGGAATTTCAGAGGTGTAAACAAACATTCTTATAGTTAAACCGAAGTGCCCTCTTGGAACTGGACCCTCGCTCCGAGATTATATGTGGGCTATATGTATCTTATGTGTGTTTCTACTACCCGGAGCCGGTGAGAGGAATTGTCGAATTATTTAATGTGACAGGTGCAATTCACCTCGTCACAATACGTTTGATTTGCTTTACCCATAGCTATTGAAATAGCACATTTGTGTTCAACCTCTTCATTTGCGCATTCGACAATAATGTTTATCATTTCATCTGTTAATAAAACGCTCCAGAATTCAAAAATTTTCTTACAGTTGGCTGCATTACCGCTTGGTCCAGGCGGGTATTCAGGCAACGTAGGATTCAGTCGATCTAAACAAATTATAATCAATATATTTATGCACGCTTTAATTTTTATTATACGATAATATGTGTATAAAATAGTTACAAGAATATATCATAGAATTATGCTGTCAATCGTACTAACTGCACGATTACAAAGTAAATGCAGAGGGGGTGCTCCAAAACTGTATAGTATTAGGTATTTTCACTTCTACCGTCAGCTAAACTTCACTTCGTTGGTTGCTGAGGGGAAAACAAGGGACCAAATGCATGGGATTCGGTCCATTTTGGCCCTATTTTGCTAATATCTTCGTAAAAACTATTTTTTTCTGTATAAGTGCATAGGAAAAATAGTTTTTATTTTTGAAGATCTATTCAATGACATAATAAAATGATAATAATCATCATTCATTACGAAGATATTACAAAAATAAAGCTTTGTCCATGCATTTGGTCCCTTGTTTTCCCCTCAGAAACCCACAGCAATCAACGAAGTGAAGTTAGCTGGTGGTTGAAGTGAAAATACCTAATTGGAGCGCGGTAAAACTGCCTACTGCGTAATACGTCACCTAACAAACCTATGAACGCCCTTTACATACAACTTTGTAACTGGCCTTCCTCGTATTCTATCGGCAAGACGAGTTTCATCAAGCTTATCTTCTCTCTCACGAAATCGCTTTGAAGGACGAGATTCTTCCAACTCATCGTCAAGTTCACTATCTTCCTCCTCATATTCTTCTTCTTTATTTGAATCGTCTTCATGTTCAATATCCGAACCACCTTTTTCATTCTCATTTTCTTGACCACCAAAATCTTCTTCATCGGTAAGCGTCTCTAGTAAATGCTCGTGCATAACACGCTGCCGTAAGTTCGACTGTCCCGAAGAATAAGTCACTAACCAATTTTTCCGAAAACAGAGCGCATCAACTGTATTATGCTTCGCTAGAGTGTCGTATCTCCATTTAAAAGTACATAGAGATACGACACTCTACCGAAGTAAAATATAGTTGATACACTCTGTATACGGAAAACTTTGATAGTGACTTATTCTTCGGGACAGTCGAGTTATAAGCCATCTAGAAAGAAAAAAGTATGAAATAATCGAAAAAAAAATTATTTCACTTCATATGATATGCTTACCTTAGAAAGTAAACAAAAGTCAATAAAATTGAAAATAAATTCGCTTCAAAATTACTTTTACACTCACTAAGTGCACACTGGGTGTCGGACAGCCCACGACTTTTTTTCCTTCACTTTCAGCAGGTGCTGCTAGTAGACTGATGTATGACGCAGAATGCTAAACGACTTAACTTACAGTTAGTGTATCCAAATAAAGTTGCATAAAGGTAAAAAATGCCAATTTTCATTTAAAAAATCGTATCTTTTGTTTCCCTCGATAGAATTAGCTAAAAATTTAACTGTGGCTTCTTCTAATGTATTGGTACAAGACGAAAAATAAGCGTGAAAACAGTTCTTTTAAAAGAGGTATTTATTCCGAGAAATGAAAGTGGGAATTTCGTGAAAAATTGAACTACGTGTTTTTCCCAAAATAACGTCATTTATTTATTATAAAAAAGGTGAGAAACATTAAAAGTACTTATAATCTACAAAAAAGGTGAAAAACCTTAAAAGTACTTATAATATACGGATTGAAATGTCTAAGCACTCCTTGCACACACATACGTTGTGTTCTTGACATGCAGGATTCGTTAAAGCTCTAATGGTGGCTGGTCTCATTGTAGGATTGCGGGAATGCCAATTTTTAATTCTTTTCGCGGGGAAACTACCTCGAATCGCTGCTGCAAATATAGTTTCACGAGGTGCATGTACAAGCTATCGAGGCATTCAATCGCTGTCACTGCTTTGGTTATGTTGTCGTTCCTGTACGTGCATATCAGCAGAATTCCAGCGTTAACACTCGCTTGATCCAGCATTCCTTGCAAAAATCTCATTCGCCATCGCTTTGCTTTGTCCTGCAGCTCACGGTATAGGAATGGCAAAGCTTGTCAAAGTTGTCGGTCCCGCCTTTGGTCGCATTGTAGTGCCTGACAATAATAGGCTTGCCCTACTCAATTTCAGTGGTGTACAAAAATGTTGAAACGAGCAACACAAGCTTCTTAGTTTTATTCTTCTTTGGAGCGTAGGAAAGTGGCGTCAAACCCGATTTCCAGTGGTAGAATTTAGACGCAGGTCGCTCCTTGGGCGCAACGAAAAAATCTGCAGGGATCTCTCGCTTGTTCTTCTGGATGGTCCCGGTTATGTTGAGATTATATGGAGACTTCAGCATAAAAAAAAAAATTAGATGAAAAAAAGTTTTTTGGCGACCGTTTTTATGGGATTTTCCCAATTTAAAGAGTGATTTGAGGCCTTTACTCGGTCATGGATGATTAGAGTTTTAAACAAATAATAACAAATTCCTTTTTCTCCTCCTCCTTATTCCCTAAGGAAATTGAATATTTATTTTGCAACGTTTCGGCCCTGATTTTCGACCCTCCTCAGGCTTTAACAAACAGAAAAAATGGACACACTACATATTATTTGTTCTGACATATGCAATCATATCACCAAAATACACACTTGCATAATTATACACATTACTATTTCATTTATCGCCTTATATATACTTTATCACTATACATATTGAGTAAATAAAACAACAAATAAGTAAACGAGTAAATAAATAATTAAATAAATAAACAAATTAACAAAAAACAAAAAAAACCACGAGTAAATAAATATAAACGGGGGGGGGGTGTTTAAATAAATAAATTAATAAAAAAGTAAAAAGGTAAAAAACCAAATAAATAAATAAGTGAATAAAACAAAAAATAAACAAACCAACAAATAAATCAATGTTTATCTTATGTTAGCTGTGATTACGTATGTGTGTGTGCGGAATCGAAGAACCTGTTCAAAAATTGTACTCTGGATAGTTGGACCGACTAATAGAACCTGGTTAAGTTAAGTGCCTGTCGAAGTTTTCGCTGATGCATCGAATACTACTCTGACTTTAGTAGTTTCACTAGATGTTTCTATTACAGCATGATGGGGAAGATAAAAACCCTCCTTCGTTTCGTCACAAAGCGTTATATGATTTAGGGTAATGTATTCATTAAGATTTTTATGATACTCGGTTTTCAAATGCGGATCGGACTCGAACCTTTTCTCAAGAGCGTACAATCGTTTTAGGGCCTGACCTGTCGATTCACCCAACTCAAATTTACTCTCTCCAAAAGGAAGTCGTACGGTAGGTCTCCCGCTTTTATCCCGTTGGGTGTGATATGCATAATGCTGTTTCGCACGAAACTTCATCGCGAGATTTAACCGGCTCATGATCAAAATCCTCAATTTCCCAAAAACTTTCGAGAAGTTTGTCTGATATTACAACGTTGCAAGAAGCCTTTGCAGATGTTGAAAGAAAAGCTGATCCCCCTGCCATAATCAAACCAAGAGTAGTTTTTCGTAGAATGATTCTAGAGTTGTGGTGTTAAAGCTTAATTTGACCTATCGACAACATTGAAAGTGTTACACCTGCTACTAACAAAATGTCCACCAACTTAAGGATATGAAACTGTGGATTCGCAAGTTGTACATTTTTTGGAATGTCGAACAAGCTGCGAGGAAATTTTTCATTAGGCACACGATCTGCGATTTTAGGTACTATTAAAAAATACAGTTCTCGTTTAAAATTGTTGTAAATTGATTGAAAAGTGGCTTTAATATATGTAGAATTGGATGAACAGTAGTTGATCTAATCTTAAGAATTTCCTCTATCTGTCGATACGTTGCACGGCGGTCTTTATCCATTAGTTTCCGTAAAGCAACTATGTTATCTGGTGTCACCACCTCGGTCGGCCGGCCTGGACGCGACTGGTCATCTAGGTCAAAATTTCCGCAGCTGGAATTCTTTGTACCACCAAAAATCAGTTTCCCTGGATGGACAATAATCACCCAGTACTGGTGTCCACTCGCCCATTTTTGACATTTTACACTCGCTTTTCTCTAAATCTATTGCGCGTAAGCTATTAGCTCCTGTTATTGTTTCGAATTTTCCTCTGCTCTTTCTCATCTTCCTACTTTCACCCTTCCCCGTCATCGGAGTAATCGGAGTCTCAAGACTTTCTTAGTGACTTAATTTAATATAACTAATTCATTTATAGATTTTTAATCATTAAGATTGATTGTACAATTATCACCAGTGGAATATAACTTGAAAACTTTTTCAAGTCTGTTCTCGATAAATCTCATGCTGTCCATCTCAGTACCTCTAAAAGCCGTTTATCTCTAAACAGCAGTTTACAAGTTCATTCATGGCCGTTTTTGTAGCTTGTACGTTTCATCTCGTTCGGCGTTTGAAATACTTAGCGAAAAGCAAAATATATGATATTATTACTTTCAGGTTTTATTTTTCCCTTGGTAATCGTGATTTAATATAACTAATTCATTTACATATTTTTAATACAGTCGATATTGGATTTAGGTCCCCTGGATTTAGGCCTTTCGAGAATTGACGCCGCGTCGTGTATATGGACGATGTGTGTGTGCGGGGGGATGTGCGGTGTTCACTCAGGCGTGACAAAACAGGACCGTTGCGGTAAGGCGCTGTATCTTAACGGTCTACCTGTGTAACTGCGTCATGACGTTGCGTTAGTTCACTCGAAGCGGGAAGCACACACGTTTACATAGCGAATAAGCACAATGGCGAGCTCGCGTCAACCAGCAGTGGTCCTCCGATGCCTAAAGCCAACTGAAGCCGATGGTTAATTTAATATGTCTAATTCATTTACACATTTTCAATAATTTATATTGATTTTCCAATTATCACCAGTGGAATCGAACTTGATAGGTTTTTCGAGTCTGTTCTGGATAAATCTTATGCCGTGTTATGGCTGGTGAAACAGAATAGGTCTTGATTTAATACAACTAATTTGTTAATGCGTTTTTAATAATTTAGATTAATTGTCCAATTATTACCACTGGAATCTAACTAGAAAGGTTTTTCGACTCCGTTCTGAAATAATCTCATGTTGTGTTATGGCTGGTGAAACAGGATTGATCTTGATTTAATACAACTAATTTATTAACACATTTTTAATCATTTAGATTGATTGTCCAATTATTACCACCGGAATCTAACTAGAAAGGTTTTGCGAAACTGTTCTGGAATAATCTCATGCCGTTCTACGGCTGTTGTAGCAGAATTGGTCGTAATATAACATAATTTAATTATCAACACATTTGTAATAACTTAGATTGTCGAATGCTACTGGAATCTAACTTAAAACGCTTTTTGAGTCCATTCTGGACTAGTCTTATGCCGTGCTGCGTCTATTGTAATAGAATTGGTCGTAATTTTATATAAATCATTTATTTACACTCGTCAAATTACAATGTTACCATACAAAAAGAGACATTTTGGAAAGAAAGTTTAAAACGTTACGTCGTTGGAAATCCTTAGTTCTAATCAATAAAACGACAGTCAGTTTACGTAACGGAGTTGCAGGAGAGTTTTAGTATCTCAATTTTCCGTGAGTACTGATGAAATTTCGTAGATACTCGCTTCTAGGAACTGTAGAACTCCTCCGTAGCCAGTAACGTAACTCCCTGAGGACTATTTTTGGCTAACATGGGATGTGAGTGAATGAATTATTTGATGATAAATTAATGGTTTAACCATTAGGTAATAAAACATGAAAAACATTGTAAAAAGTTAAAGACATTAAAGGTTAAACATTAGTTAATCATTTTTTCTCTGACCAACCATTCTCGTACATCAATTTTGGATAAACAATTCTTGAATCTTGGAATTGGTTAACTCGTTTTTTCCCATTCAGGAAGTCGATTCACTAATGTAAACACAAATAATTGTTATCAATACATTTACATCCTTTTTGGAATCATTTATCATATAATTTGCCATAATTTCCATATTCGGGCGGACTTTCTTTCCGCGGGTTACGTAAATCTTCTGCTCCATCTCGCTTGTTAGTTAATATCAAATGGCATTACGACGAGACAGTATAGGTACCTCATGATCTACTCCGATTTAATTTTAAAAGATAACAGTGCAACAAATAAAAACCTCATTTTTTTAGTAAAGTCAATTTGGAACAAAGACACTGAATTTAAATCAGAAAAATCACACGCGTCAATGGTTTTACGTTGATTACCTGCGCGGCATTGACTTGCGCACGCAACGCTTTTTGGTAGGATATTAAACTTAAAATATAACATTGTACTCATGAATTTTTGTGTTTATTGAATCTCCTTCATTATTTGATATAAAAATTACAATTTAATAGCGTAGAACAATTTCTGTATACTCGGATTAAATGCAAGTATTATTTGACTTGATTTAAACACACAGAAGATTACAAGTAAAAGTTGAGGCCTCCAAGAGCTCTGAGTAAGGTTCCCCACTATGTTATCTAAACAACGGTGGGTAAGTTCTAACTAATTAGATTTTAAGTCCTTCTTTTCTAGGAGGGCCTCTAATTAGTGAAAACCCAATCAGATATATCAGAGCACCTAAGTCTTAGACTTTTCTCAGCACACTTTGATCTTGAAGTTGGATCAAATTTATTTGCAGCAGATTGATACTCATTACATTAAAATGATCCAGATTCAGCATCAAATTTTTGTTTACAGTTACACGTGAACTTTAAATTTGGCTTTAGTGAGATCTTTGAAAATCGGTTGCTAGGAACGTGAAGTTGGGCTCGTCAATTTTTTCAATCTTGAAATTGGATCATTTTGATGTTAAATGAAAGATTGATTTGATCCGCAATACTTTTGATTTACTCGCCTTAACCCTGTGTCCAAGCGAAATTAGATACTGCCTTGTTTTTTGCTTTAAAATATACGTAAGACATATAAGAATTCCAAATTGCGGAACGTCGACGTTTTCTACCAGCAGAAGTCTGCTAACGTGCACTAGCTTTTGTAAATGGTCTTATTACTTCTGGAGAGAATGCTGCGTCATTACCTACTGTTGACGGAGGACAGTCAGACAACTCTTCTGTAGAAGGACCAGTTTTAGGATTCACATTTTCTTGCACTGGCTCTAGTCTTGTAGAAGGACAACGTATATGAACTGCATTCAGTTGCATTATCTCTACTCTTGTAGATGTAGAAGGTTCAGGTGCAGGAACAACATTCGCTTGCCAAAGATGTTTCTGTTAAAAGAATAGATTCCACATCTTTCAAAACCTTTGCAAATATTGTTAGGTGTAAAAGCCAGTGGCAAAGTTGTACGGACGATCGATAAGATATTGTAAATCGTCATCGTGTTTCCAGGATTATTTCTCGTCCGTGCATCAAATACAGACCAAATACAGAAACGTCAAGCGGTTGCAGCTTATGAGAGCAATGTGTAGGGAAAGTAAGCATATAGATACCATTATCTTTCGCTAAATATAAGGTTTTTACGGAGATATGGGAAGAATGATTATCTAACAGAATAAGAACCGGCTCATCTTTGGTGGGTTTAACATGTTTTATAAAATGCTGGATAAACATGAAAAACTCCTCATCGGTTTCCCAGCCAGATTTGTTTTCCTTCGCCAATACATTCGAGTGGTACATCACTTATAAAATGGGCTTGAAACTTTTTTCTCGGAAAAGTAAACATTGGTGGGATGGATCTACCTGCTGAAGAAACAGCGGTTATCAGTATAACGTTGGTGTCTCTTTCTGCAGATGTAATTGATCCAATTGTTCTTTTGCCTTTTTCAGCAATGATTTTTGATGGCTTACTAACGGTAGGGTTCGTTACGAGACAAAATTCAAACTGGTAGATTCTAGTCTTCTAATACTTAAACGATTGTTTCTCTTCAAAAAAGCATTGAGACATTCTTTGCCTGCCATTTTCTTTTCATCCCAGCTTGCAGGATATCTCAACTTATGTTTAACTGCGCAATCATACGCAAGGCGGCGCGTGTCTTTTTGTCATAATCCATGATATATTTCAGCTGATCATTTTATGTATTTAGCTAAATCTGCTTCTTGCCTGCGCTTAAAAATCAACTTCAACGAATATCCAAACTTCGCGTTATCTGGATTTTCTTTGAGGCGATCTACAAATCTTTTTAGGGTCATTCTGCATACATTGAAATCTTTGGCTGCTGATCCAATTCACACTTCATCACTTTCGTAGTAACTGCTCCACGGTCAGTCTTCCGCTTATAAGTAAGCATTTTCTAAAGACACAAAAAAATCGTAATAAATCAGTTTTCTTATCAATAAAGTATACTATATTACACAGAAAAAAGCTAGGTTTACTTTTGCTGCTTCTTATTTTTTGTAGGTTTAACTTCAGCCTTTGCTGGGGCAACTTGATGTAATTTTCTTTTGTTCAACAACTCAATTTGAGTTCTTTTGTCTAGAAAATTCTGCGTCTCAATTAAGGGTTAATATCCGACTCAAAATCAGCCCAGCTTTTTTCTGTGTATACCATAAAACGTCGGGGGTAAAAGTGCCACTTGGCACTTTGCGTCGCAAAACAATTAAACCTAAACCATGATCTCATTAACAGCTGTCAGCGGCTGCCAGTGGGTATGAGTAGTTCATGTGAGTCGACCGATCGATGGAAGATGTTAGGACGTGTACCAAATTCTTTGTTCTTGAGTTATCGCATGTGGCACTTTTTCCCCTCGGCACGATTTAAAACAATTTAGGTCGATAAGTAGTCAAATAAGGGGCTGACTCAATGGTTCCAACAAAAATGAAATGATGAACATAAAACATCTTGTGAATTCAAAAGAAAGTGAGGTTTTGTGTAGTTCAGTAAAGAAGACTATACAGTTAACCTTCATTATTTCAGTTAGAAAATAAAAAAATTTGGCTTGAATTGAGCCCCCCGCCCTTCATTTTATGTGGACGCTCCCTAATCTATTCTGATGCGTTAAGGATCAGCATTTATAGTACTAATATGAGGTTAAAAATTTGGTGTTGCTGCAGAAAGTGAAAACCTGTGAAACTTTGAAAATTAAAAATGTGACAACTTTTAATTTTACAATACATTCTAGATTTATTACAATAATCCAAATAGGAAACTTGTAATACTGTGTGTTATATATTATAATCGGAATTCTGTAGCAACCATAAAATGAAAAAATTGGCTATATCATTTTCGCCGGAAAAAATGTATCGATGAACTTAATCTTTCGACATTTTTTATAACGTAAATGTCTGAATATGTTCTATAAATGCTCAGACCATTTTTTGTTTATTTGCCGCTAGCAAGATTGAGGGGATATTTCGTTCGGAAAATCGCATTCGGAATTCGCAATATATCTCTCTAGTTTTTAAATTGTTTCTTCAATGCTGTCTCAGATCCACTCATTTACAATTGAAGAAAGTCAATGGAATTTGTGTAGACGACTGTCCAGTAAATATCCCCTTGCTTAGTAGCAACAATTTTAAATACCCTTATTGCTATTTCGAGATGTAAATTGAAAGTTCTCAGTTGACGTTCGAAGAACGGCAATATCTCAATTTCGCATTAAAAGGTTAAAATGAATAAGGAGTACAAGACTGATGAAGACGAGCAGTGAGAATAGCGTATGTACGAAATTAATTCGAACTATTTTGTACACTGGAATTGAAATATTGTAAATTATTATCAATTAGATGGGTTACCATGACAGAACTTTCGCGCTCTGAATTTTCAACGTAAAACATCAAAATTCACAATATTGATAGATTTAAAAAAAATGTAACGACGATATAAATCAATTCTTATATTTTGTAATTTCAGGAAATTATTCAAGTTCGAGTTGTACTTGAGTTTCAGCGTTCATCGATTGCGAACTGAACTTCTTTGTTCAACATTGTATACAAATATTTATTTAATTTTGCATGTTGAATATTATTAATTTGATGTACGTGTCAATTGAATGACAATCAATGTAGAATATTGGAAAGTTATTTTGCACAAATGATGTCACAACATAAAATGAACAAAGTTGAAAGTCATAATCGATGAAAATAAATGAAATCTGAAAGAAATATATTATGTTCGTCAAATAGATTTAGGGCATTTGGCTTCTTTCAACACTTTACGCTCTCTTTTATTTTGCCTAATATGCAATTCTAGAAATATGATAATGATTATTATTTTATTAACATTAATAACGAATTACGTATATAGGAAGTACAGAGGCATTTAAAATGCTCAAAGTTTCTTATTATAACCGGTGATGCAATAATATATTAATAATATATTAATCACTTTGAGAATTAGATATTAAATTGAGTACAAAACATATGTTTGATATATTAATTAATTATTGTAATTACGAATGTATATTTTCGGACAACGATAAATTTAGTTTTATTACTGATAGGCCCTCATCTGTTTTTTATTTTTGCACAAAGTATCTTTTTGATCACTTTAAAACAGTACTGCCATTGCTTTTATAATCTTCAATTTTTATTTATTGAATTTATATTTAAATATGTAGTTCAAGGCTTTTATTAATATAGAGAAAATAATTTTTTTAAGCAGATGCAAGCGATAATGTGCAATGAATATTTTAATAAATAATAACATTTAAATAGTGATATGAAATGTAGAAAACATATGTAATTATTATTTTAAGAAATTACTTTATTTAATTTATCTTTTCGCGCTTAACAAGAATCCAGTGTACGATCTTAAAGATTTTAATGATTTTAACTATTTATAGAGATGCTTCGATTATTCTAAACATTTTCAACAGTGTAAAACCCTGAAAAATGTTACTTTTGTAATACGCGTATTCTTGATTTGTTTAGAACACAAGTAATGATCAATGATCATGCCTACAATTTTAAATTGTAGCATATTGCTTTTTTTACAGTTGATTGCAAACATTTTAAACATTTTTTATATAAAAATATTTCAATTTCTGTTAGTTCAAATGCAAAAAAAACTAAGTCGTAATAAATTGAAAATGACGTTCCGGACACTGACAGATTTTGTACCCGTTAATGAACCAGACAATTAAATTAGATCCTCCATTCAATTGTTTTTTTAAATGACGCTTTTTAACAAAGAAAGTTTAATTACATCCTTTGGCCCTGGTTATTATCAAAATATTGTTAAAATGATCTTCATGAAATGTGACGAGAATGTAACAAATTATTGCCATTTAATAGAATATTTCTCAAATGTAGATTACTTCTTAAAATTTCTTAAAATTTTTAAATCCGGAAATTTATATTCAGATAAAAATGCAATATAGATAAGAGTCTCGAACCGATAATATTACAACCTTTTGTATTTAATTAATAGGATAAAGGTGAAATCGCTGTAAGAGTTACCCGCGAGTGATGTATGTATGTATAATCGAATACTGTCTTTAGCACGGAATTTTAACTCTAGTACTATTGTATATAATACATATTTTCTTAATAAACTTTTTGTATGAAACTCAAAACTGTTTGTATTTATTTATAGATGTATAACATAAAGGTTAAAAAATTAAACAAATACTTGTTTAAAAAATGTATTTCCATTATCAAGGATTCATTTCATAGACACCATATTGACAATTCACTTGTATGGTCTCTAGATTGATTAACAATGTAAATGCTAAACTTACTACTTACATTAATTACATTTCCTTACACAATAATAATAATTAATATATATATACTGTACTTATTAAAAACAATAATGGTTGATAATATTTTTCCGTGTGATCGTTACAGATACTTTGTTTTCCTGTTAGGCTAGAGATTCTTTTCGTTCTTTCACTTATTTTTTCTTTTTCCTTCATAGCTCCAGTTAATAATCTGAAAATGTATTTGGTTGTCGTCAATTTTCGTAAAAAAAGTCGGTCGTAGCCTGGAATACACGGATTCTTTCGAAGAAATCTCGAGACCATACGTCATTCAGAATGTGAGCACGAAAAGGAAAATAATATAACGTTAATCAAGAGCAGTAGCTTTTACAGTTTTCTTTTAATATAAAAAAATTGCGCATAACGAAGCTTTGAAGAACTTGTTGTAATAACGAGTGAGAAATACTTTTTACTTAGTTGTATTTAGGTACTTTTCTAGTGTTTCTATTCAATAGGTGCTTGCGTTGAGCTGATTACACTTATGACTAAATTATCGTACAAAGCAACTTCCAATCGGAAGTAACACGTCGCCATTTCGTTATAAAATTTCTGTTGAAAGTTCCTCGAGTTTTACCAAAATCTACAAAAAATTGTTTGCAATATTCATTCATAAAATTGACGAATTTAAAGGAACAGAGCGAAAACTTTCGAGTTCTCTACAGAAATTTTTCCCTCCATAGTGACTCAATGATTTTTTCTTTCAATGTTTGCATGCGCATTTTAACAAACTAAATTTGTCGCGGTTTTGAATTGCATTTTCATTCACTTAATTTAAGGTTACGTAAAAATGAATGAAACGTAACAGATGCTCTCTAACAATATATAATCGTTGCTCTGCAACCATGCTAAACCGGCTAGCACGATAAAAATATAACTTTTTCATATATACTTTAATATTTCGTAACATAACTTTACGTGTTCACTTAAAATGTGCGATTCTTTGCTTTTATACCTTGCATCACAAAGATAGTAAGAAAGCGAGCAATTCTAATTGAATTCGCGATAACAATTCAGAACTGGCTCTTGCAATTATCAAGAAAACACTGCAAATCCAAAACCGTACGACGTAATAAGTGGATAATTGTACACCGCCATTCCTAAAGTTTTGTCTTGTGAATGATGCAATACCGATTTTATAAATATTCAATGTGGTCCTAAAAAATGGCAGCACAATTAATTGTTGATTCGATATCAGCTTAGTCTAACTTATACAGTTTCATTCTGTAAATCGTTTAAATTATACTAAAACTATAAAAGGATCTCGTATAGAGTAATATTATATCTGAATGTTTTACCTCAGACTTCTCCTAGCGTTTATGAGAACGTATTTTATGTTGGTCTCACTGGGAATGCAAATACTGTACATGCTCATTGTCGTTTATGCGATCGTTTCATTTTATTCAGAACGACTTAATACATTTTCTTAAACGAGTTTTTTTTATATAAATTCGATTTTCTTTGATTTTTTACGATGCCGACGTAAGGCCAATTTATGTCATATTTAATGGAAGAAGACGAAAATTAGGGGAGTTTTCAAGTAGGGTATTTCTGTTATAAATCGAATTTATTGGAATCTTGGTATTTATTTAAGTGGTCCTGCTAATCGTAATATAATTTGCCGATCCAATTTGTCCTGCTTGGAAAATAAGCTAGCCTTATTGAAAATATCCGAAAAATCCAGATTTTAATGGTTAACCAACAGGTATAAATTGTAGGAACATCTTAATCTCATCCAAAATTAATAAGCAGATATAAAAATGAGTGTACTGTACGCGTAAAATGTTTAATTTAGTAAAGCAAAAAAGCAACCATGTGGAAAGCACTGCTCGGTGAACTTTTAAATTTCCCGCATGCGGATATTTTCCAGAAGGAAATTTTCAAAATCTTCAGTTAATTCGCTTCACAATCTATATTACTGAAAGTAAACAGTATTCTAATGCAGGACAGAAGTTACAAAAAAAACATACACAGATTTTAATATTGCATGCATTTTAGTGATGTACGAGATCTTATATTACTGCAACTCTTTTAATTTAGTTAAAATCTATTTACTTTATGTTTGAAAATCGTTTTGCGTTTTCTGTGAAACATCGAAGACTTTTCTATAACTTCCTCAAGTGCTGACCTTTGTAATTGGGATTTATATATACATTGTTACAACCTTCAAATAAATGAGTCAGTATAAAGTCATTTTTTCTAGTGAAAATATATTCCTTGATGAAATACACAAAATCTTGAACAAAACGAGTATTGAACGAATTAGAGTTTCTCTGACGCGATGCAACCTGATACTGAAAATTGTGTTCACAAACGTATTTTACTGACTTTATAAAAAATAAAAATTAGAAAAAAAAAGAAAAAATCGATAGAGGACCACGCAGAATTTGTATGGGAAATAGCTCTCGGCTAAAGATTCTGAAACTTTGCTTTCTGGTAGTTCTTTATGTGTAGATAAAGTCTCCATGGGCACCAAGCCCAGAAAATTAGAGTTTTTGAGATATAGCCGTTCTAAGTTAAGGGTTTTATGTATTTTGCAGCAGTATAAGACTGCACTGCCGATCATATAAATCATATAGATCATATAAATAAATATAAAGTTTTTTTAATTACATAAAATTATATATATAGGTATGTATATAATATTATTAATGTCTTGACGTTTCATGAGAAGAAGGGCTCAACTCGTCTGTGTTACCTATGAGTTATGACCTTCTTAGGTCACACTGGGACCAACTGCCATTCATGAAAATGATACCGGTTTCCAGTAAAACCGTGGTAAATCACACCTATGGCCACGTCTCACGACCGTGATATGGGTGGCCACAGGGCAAGCATTTCCGATTCCGCAACCTGTCCGCAATGCACACTGGATCACGCTAATGCCGACGGCAATCATTCTCTCCCTCTCATTCCGATTTACATTATCGGCAGTGCAGTCTTATACTGCTGCAAACTGCATAAAAACCTTAACTTCGAACGGCTATATCTCAAAAACTTTAATTTTCTGGACTTGGAGCCCATGGAGACTTTTGATCTACACATCAAGAACTACCAGGAAGCAAAGTTTCAGAATTTTTAGCCGAGAGCCATTTCCCATACAAATTCTGCGGGGTACTTTCCCTTTGGGAGGTACTTTTTAGGAAGTCTGACGAAGAACTATCGTATAATATTTTTGTTTTATTAGACTACTTTATTGGCGATTGTACGTTCTTTGAATACCGCTGCACGTCGAATATTATATACTGTGTTTTGGAATCACATATCTAATTTGTTTTTCGTCGTTCATTTTCAATAAAATTGAACACAGTAATTCCATATAATAAGTCTTACTACCTCATTACGCTTGCAATAATATTCTTTCTCTGAACACTACAAAATGTGAAAATCGCGCTTTAGAAACTGTTCAAATGCGGTGAGCAACGTATTTCAGGTTTTTGTCTCCGAGGAATCTTTCAGTGGTTTATATTAACGTCATGAAGTCACTTGTAACTTCGCTCTCTCAAGTTCGCACACATATTAATCTGCCCTTCCATCTAAATATCCAGTGCAAAACGTCCATTTATATTTATTATAGTTTAGAATATACTTTGGTATAGCTTCAATAGCTGCATTAATTGTAAAATATACTGGTAGACTCTATTCCGCTGAAGAAGTTTCTCGAACTCTTAGAAACATTTTCAAAACATTTTTGAGGATTTCGTAGGCTATGTTGGAATACCTTCATAATACGATTAGACCCTGAGACCACGCCTATTAACTACTCCTACTTCCTCTCTTGAATAAAATTCCTATTTTTGTAATATACTCTGCTTTTAGCAACGAACCAATACTCTTTAAAAAAATTCTAGCAATTCTTCACCACCACGCCCACTAATCATTCTCAATATAATATTTAGTGGTCCCGCCCATTGTCCACGCCTGCTAACCACTCCCGCAATAATGCCCGCTGAACCCGCCCATTATCAATGAACCCTAGCTCTGAACCACGTCAATTACCAATGTCAAATTCCGTGAACCATTCCTTTAAATATTTCGAGAATGCCACACAAACTCGCCCACTCTATTAATAATATAGAGATTATAATATTTTGTAACCTTGTCCATTATCTACGCCTACTTACTACCCCCACAATAATGTTTACGATGCACGCAAATTGGGAATTAATCCTAGCTATCAACCGCACCAATTTCAAATTCCGTTAATCATTCCTTTAAAAAATTCTAAGAATGCCTCTCAAACACGCCCACCAACTATTCCCATGAGCCCGCCTCTTATCCACGCCTACTATCCAATTCATTTGAGTAAACTTTCATAATTTTATAAGTTCTTAATTATTTCAATAAACAAAGAAGTCAGCTTTGAATATTGATGCATATATATATATGTGTGTGTGTATTGCCTACGAAACCCTTCCTTTTGAATTTTCTTCGCGCCCTATTCCAACTGATTTTTTTAAAGATTCCGAGAGACAGTGAAGCTCTTCAGCCGAACAGTTTTGTTAACATTCGTAACATGGTTTAGAATATTCAAAAAGCGAGTAGCAAATTATTTTCGATTTGAAATGAATTCGCGGAAAAAAATGTATTCGTAACTTATGAAATGGTAACAATCCATCACTATACAAATGATTTAAAAATTATTAAAGTCAACCAGGGGAAGAATTCTGTAAAAGTAGAATCTAAATGCATAGATTGAGATCAAGGGATGAGCCGTTTGGCTTTTAAAATATCCAAGTGTCGTGGCACTGACATTAGGGTGACATGGATTTAAAATTTTATACAAATTTAAGCGTATATTATTTTTTTTAATATTCTCTAACTCTCTTAGATTATACAAATACTTATGTACGCCCAGTCGCCAAAGTGTCTTATCGTTATCAGTGTACGCGAAACTTGCAAAAAATTCTCCATACAAAACAATGCCACAATACTAGGCTTGTGCTACGAAATCGACTATTTTCTTCGACTTTTAAAACGAGACAAGAGTTTACCGAATTCGATTGCGTAACAAGCTTAGCACATGGTAACGATCCGCTGTTGATTGGAATTCACGCACACAACTTAGCCTCGCAGCCATATTTCCGTCTGCTGCATGAAAATTACGAAACAAGGTGGATGATTTGTAAACACTTTTTACTTCATCCCTCTCGCTATTTGTATACATTTTAGAACGTGAGTGTACTTAAAGATGTGAAATTACGGTAATTGTAAGCCTTGTTTCTTCTTCTGAAATCACAATTAGGATTTTTATTTCTAGAGAAAATAACTTAATTTCATTCCTGTGACTTTGATCTCAGGCTAATTTTTTTAAATGAAGTTTACAATTACTGTATATTGCTACTAGAGCCGGTATAATTCACATCTCTTTTTGTAACTAAATTACAGAATGAAGTTCTCGGTCCGATTTAAACTTCGAATTATTAATTTTATACCAACACACACACACGTGTAACTTTAATTCTAGATGAGATGACTTTGAGTTCTCGTAGTGGCAAGGATCGAAAGTTTTGCTAATCATTCAATTTACATTGTTTCATAATGTCAAGGCATTTACAGGCACTTACAAAAAAGCATGACTGAAAGAAAACTGCAATCAAGTTTTACAAATTTGAAAGAAATAAAACATCTAAAAAGAGTTCACGCAAATTAGATTAGCTGAAATTTTGAAAAAAAAGGATGGACGCGGAAAAATTGCATCCTGAACATTTTCTGGGGTTTATCAGCGTTGTCCGCCAATTTCTTCATTTCGCATAAATGTTTCCTCTTCCCTGTGAAATTTGAACCCAGTTGCCAGAACGTGAAGTCGAAGTGATCTATGAGCTAAATGACAAATATATCTACAATATTTGTATATGTCGCATTATACAGATTATACAATATTATAATAAGTCTACTCGACCCAGCGTGGCTAGTGTGTTGGCTTCTTAGTTGAGTTCGGGTAAAGATCGTTGACGAGTTTGGCGATGGCTGTTGGTGACGCTGAATAAGCTGCCTCCGTTAGGCAGCGATAAAAATAATAACAGCAACAAATTGCACACAAGAAAGAGTCCAGGGAGCAACGTGGGAGAGTGCGAGGGGCGGAGCGTTTTGATGAACCACGTTGCGAGCATCCACGGTCACACGCTGTCGGGGCTGCTCGCTTCATCACCACACACGTGCTCCGCGTCGCTCTCACTGGGTGGGCTCGGTTCCTGAATTTGGTACTGGTTAAAACCATGGCTGTGACCGTGGCCTGGACTCTGATAATGATGCAGGAGATTATGATGATGGTAGCAGTGATGTCGATCCTCAATTCGCTGCTGCAAATCGTCGATCGGGACTTCTGGAACGCGTCTCTTCATCTTTCGGTGGCAGAGAAAGCAGAGTAAAAGAGCTACGAGGACGGCACTGGTAGCGATACCCGCTGGAATAGCGTAATTATCCTCAGGAACCTCGATTTTACCTGCAAATTCATCATTTGTCATGTCCATCATAATTCATCATTCAACGTGTTCAAGTGAAAAGGTTTGAGTTTGAGAGTAATTAACAGGTGGGTCTAGCTCTGTTATGCTCAAGGAATATCTGTATTTGGAAAGTGCTCGAAAGTTTAGACTGGCATCTTCTAGAAAGAATATCTACTTGGAGTATTTAATCGGGCGTACCCATTAGGCGTAGCTAGTAAATATAACTAGGGAGGATTCTAAAGGACACCTAGTGGGCGTGCGTAGTGGGAACTCTTTGTAGAGCATGTCCGGTGGGCGTAGCTAATTAGTATGATTCGCGAGGTAAGTAGAGGCTTACTTGTGGGCGAAGCTAATGAATGTGATAGGAGAGTTGTTCATGGGTATGGTTGAAGAAAATAGTAAGATAGTATATTTAATGCGAGTGAATATTGAGTCACAATTCTAGAGGATATGGCTAGACCAAGTGAACGTGGCTAGTGTGTCCGCTCAGTAGGATATGTCCATTTGGTATGGTTAATTAGTATGAATGGGGAGGTTACTAAAGGGGATATATTAGGGTGGTCCAAATTTATACCTGTAAAAATTCGACTTGCGATTTTTGGTGATA
>CAKNWT010186209.1:0-10712 GCA_932066315.1 Andricus coriarius
AAATCGGTACCTCAGTGTTCGAAGTATAAACCATACCCAAAACCAAATTTTCCCCCCATTCAAATAGCAACCTCCGAGAACTCAGCCCAGGCAATTATACTACAGTTGATGGAAATTAAATTGCAAAATAGATTCCATGCGTTAGAAACGCTTAACTCTGATGAAAATAAAAAAGATTTGATATACGAGGCAGTAAGGCCGAGCGTAAATAACAGGCAGTGTTATCTTCACAGGAGTAACGCGACGAAAAAGAGATTTAATGATAGGGAAAATAAGAATACAGATTTTAAAGGGAAAAAGAATGTTAAAAACTTTAATACAAAAATTGGGACGAGAAATAAAATAAAATCCAGGGATTCTCAACCAATAGTAGAGAGTATCCAATCACATAATAACCATTTTTGGATCAATTTCAAAAATAATGCGATATTAAATAATAACGTTATAGGAAAACCGATAATAGCTAGGGAACCAATACCTTTTGCATCGGAATTATGCGAAGGTATTATGGAACTTTCGGAAAATGAACAGGAAAAAATGAATAGATTATTAAAGGGAAAAATTCCGGAAATGAGGAAAAAATTAAAAGCAACAAATTTGACGGAACATAAAATTGACGTTCAAGGACATGATTCTATCAAACAAAGATATTATCATGTCTCCCCTAAAATAAAAGAGATCATGTGCGAAGAAATCGATAGAATGTTAGAGGAAGGAATTATAGAACCATGTAGTAGTGATTGGTCAAATCCAGTAGTAATGATAAAAAAGCCTAATAGAAAATATAGATTTTGTTTAGATTTTAGGAAGGTTAATGAAGCAAATAAAAAAGATTTATATCCGGTACCGATAATGGCGGAAATTTTGGACACCTTACGATCGGCAAAATATATTTGAAAAATAGATTTACATTCAGCTTACAATCAAATACCGCTGGATAAAAATTCCCGAGAAATTACAGCATTTGTAGTCCCAGGAAAAGGTATGTTCCGATTCATTTGAATGCCTTTTGGTTTATGTAACGCACCAGCAACATCTCAACGTCTTATGGACAAAATAATTACCCCAGATTTAAAACCAAACGTTTTTTGTTATTTGGATGATATTGTAATAGTTTCGGAAACGTTTGAAGAACACACACATTATTTGAACTTAGTTTTAGATAAATTGAATGAAGCAAGTT
The DNA here is from genome assembly GCA_932066315.1 of Andricus coriarius. Classification (NCBI taxonomy): domain Eukaryota; kingdom Metazoa; phylum Arthropoda; class Insecta; order Hymenoptera; family Cynipidae; genus Andricus; species Andricus coriarius. The sequence continues at coordinate 1,184 of CAKNWT010186209.1, forward strand.
TGACAATCAGTCCAGATAAGTGCGAATTTGGTTGCTCTGAAATTAAATATCTAGGATTCGTGGTAAATAATAAAGGCCTACAAATTGATGATGACAAAATGAAACCAATTTTAGAATTCCCACGACCAAAAACAATTAAACAATTACAGCGTCTGATAGGAATGGCCTCTTGGTACAGGAGATTTATCCCACATTTTTCAGAATTAATAGAACCCTTAAATAGATTATTAAAGAAGGGTAAAAAATGGGAATGGACAGATGAACAGGAAAAAGCTTTGGAAACGATAAAGGGGTTGTTGACGACAGCACCTATCCTGGCCTGCCCTGATTTTAGACGTCCTTTGCAAATAGAAACCGATGCGAGTGATACAGGCTTAGGAGCTGTACTCACTCAAATAATCGAAGGTTTTTATTTCATTATTTCTTGAATTATGATTATCATAAATGAACGTGTAACGCAATCATCTTACATTTTTCACAGAAACTCTGTTGATATTAAAAAGTTACGCCATTTCTACATAAGATTTTCATTTCCTCGTCTTTCAAGATTTACTCCAGTTTTTTTATTGACTTGTTATTGAGTGAATATGAATGCCATAAAATTAATATGAAGTAATCATATCTGCGCCAACTGTGTTTTGTTTGATCAGCTGCTTGTGTTGAAAATAAGTTTTCCTGGAATCTTTCTTATGTAATATTTTTAATAAGCAAAGAGGAAAATCTATTCATCGAAAATTATATTATAAATGTAACCTTTAGCAATTATGATGAAAGGTTATAATAAAATTATGCAAACGTCAATATCGGTATAATTCGATTAGCACTGTGTTTTTTTTTCATTCTGTACATTTTAGAAACATAATGTAGATTTTTTTAAATTTTCAAGCTTTCAAAGAATTCTGAAAGGATTTGTGATCAAAATTTTTTTCCAAATTCCCGGGAAAATGATTAATAATTTCTTATTTTGACAAACTAACTTCAAGAGAGTAAATAAAAATATTTTGAAACATTTAACAAGATTTACAAAAATACCAAAGAATAATCCGAAAGATCTCAAGCCTCAATTCTCAAATCAATTCAATTTTGTTGAAAATTATCTTTTTTTTTGTAAAAAGTTGTTCTTCTTCGTTGAAAATGTATTTCTTTAGTTCAAAATTAGCTTTTTTTTATTGAAAATTAATTTTTTGAACCAATAATGAAACTAAATTATTTTTCTTGACAAATTTTTTCATAGACATTTAATATTTTTGGTAGAAATCAATCTGTAACTGAAATCTAAACTACTATATTGTTTGTAGAAAATCTATACTTTTTAGTTGAAACTCCAATTGTTTTGTTTAGAATTTGTCTTTCTTGGTAAATAATTAACATTTTTGTTTATGAATTCAACTATTAGGTTGAAAAATCTATTAAAAATTCAGATATTTGGTAGAAAATCCATGTGCTTTGTTAAAAATTATGCTTTTTTGGGTATAAAATCAATATTTTTGGTTGAAATTTAATTTCTTTGATTAAAAATTTAACTATCTGGTTGAAAATTTATTTTATTTCATTAAAACCTTATTTTTCTAACTTGAAATTACACTATTTTAATTTCTGTTAAAAATTGATCTTTTTTGGTTGAAAATTCATCTATTTTGTTGAAAATTTGTCTTTTTCTGGTAGTAACTCATCATTTGTTCGTTATAACATATATATGAGCATAAAAATTTCAATTTAATAAATGAAATTTAAGAAAAATGAAAAACATGAAAAATGCATTGAATTCGGTAAGGTTCAAATTAATTTAGAAAAATTCTAAGAAATTTAAAAGAATTTGATGAAGTGCCGACTTCAATATGAATTGACCAAAAATCAAAAAGAAAAGAAAAAAAAATTCTGCAGAATTCAAAAATCTTTTGAAAGTACTTCAGAATCTTCGGAAGTACCTTGAAATATTCTAAATCATTTCAAATCGTATCAAGTTACCGAAATCAATTGAAAATTCTTTGGAATCGTTTTAAATATCCTAAAACCTGGCATAGTTCCTATAAAATCGATCTATATTTTCGGAATTTCAGGAAACGCTTCGATGCAAAACCCCATGTAAATTTTTTCAAATCTCTTGGAATTGTTTTCAATAATGAAATATTTTTTCAAATTTATTTCCTCTATCAAATACAATTTTTATTTAGCTAAATATTAGTTACGGTTGAATTTTTAGTTTAAAAAAATTAATTTTTAAACAAAAAACTTAATTTGTAACAAAAATATGACAATTTTAATTTGAAAAGTTAGTCAAATTAGGCGCCCAGCGCTTCCAAAAAAGGCTTTCGTTGCGGGAACAGAGGAGGAAGGGAGTGGGGTGAAGAGCGAGCAAGTAACTCCAAAGACAAGATACTGAATGGGGAGGGAAATAAATTGTTGAAGAGCCTAGAGGAGATCGGAAGGCTTATCCTAAACGGAAATGTAGAAAGGGATGAGGAAGAGAAATATACATATTTAGGAGGAAAAGGGGAACGGTAATTGATTATGTGGCAGTAGATGATGAGGTAAGAAACAAGGTCAAGTAACTAGAGGTAGTTAATTATATAGATTCGGATCAATTTCCCATAATAGTGACATTAGAGGGAGAAAAGATTAATAAAAATAAGGCTAAAAAGGAAGCACAAGTAAAAAGAGGCGTGTGGTAAAAAAAAAGAGGAGGAAAATAAAAGGTTTGAAAAAGAGGGGGAAAAAGCTAGGATGGAAGAAGAGGGTTGAAAGGTGGGAAATGGAGAGAGAAGAAGAAAAAGAGTAAATCGCGATTTTGAGATTGGAGAATGGAAAAAGTAGTTTATGGAATTACTAGGAGTGGTAGAGAGGAAAGTTAGGAACGGAGGAAAATATGGTAGGGAAACAGATCAGGATGAGGATATTGCAAGGGAACAAATAGTGAAGGTATTAGGGATAATGGAAGATGGAAAAGCACTTTCTATAGATGAGATTCTAAATGAAGTCTGGAAATATGAGGGGACAGAATTAAAGGAATGGGCACGGATAATGTAAAATAGAGTATGGAGAGGAGAGGGGTGGCCAGAGTTATGGAATGAAGGAGTAGTGGTACCCATAGTAAAGAAAGGCAAAGGGAAGGAGGTTAAAGCTTATAGAGGTGTGACACTAATTACAACATTGTATAAAGTATATGGGACTGTTTTGTCGAAGAGGCTAAAGAAAGAGTTTGAGGGGAAAAAGAAGAGCCACTGAATCAGAGATGGTTTAGAACAGGGATCGGGTTGATGGGCAATATATATGTTCTGAATATGTTCTGGATTAATAGAGTATCGGAAATTTTTAGAGAGACAAAAAGCAGGGTAAAGGTAGGAGAGCAAGTAGCAGATAGTTTCTGGTTGATGAGAGAAGTAGGGCAAGGTTGTCCTCTGAGCCCAATTTTATTCAATATATTAATATCAGACTTGGAAGAAGAAATTAAGAGAAAAGATGTGAAGGAGTCAGGTTTCCAGGTTGCACTGTTTATAACCTATTCATTTGTGAACATGGCTACCTACCTTGAACTCGAGTCCGATTGTAAAGTGCGTTCTGTGCTCAAATTCACGGTGTGGTAGGTTCAAGGTAGGTAGCCATGTTCACAAATCAATAGGTTTTAAACAATGCAACCTGGAGACCTGAAAATTTCACAGTGTTACCACTAGATCCAAACGAAAATCTTGAGACCTTCCGGATCTTCCTACCTCTTTTAGTTCTCTCATGAGAAAATAGGGAACCTTACTTTTGGGATGACTCTCGTGTAGCAATATTCTCTTACATGATTTTGCACAATTTAGCGAAGAAATTATAATTAAGAATGAATTAAAATACCGAAAATACCGGAAAAGCTAGTTTTTTTCGTTAAGAAATGGTACGAAATCGAGGTCGACACCAAACGAAAATTTCTTTAGACCAAGCTACTAAAAATCTTCAAAGTTCACCGTGAAAAGTTGAATTGCTTCAATGTACGGTCTCCCCAAAATCCTAATGACCGATTTTTTCCTTCCTTAGAAATCATTAGTCTCGGCGCTCTGAAGGATACTTTTCGCGCAGCGCCGCAACGTGGCGGGGCAGATGTAAATCATGATTTTAATTCAAAGTTTTGCTGATGATCAGGACTTTCAATTACTTCAGACAAGTAAAATTCACTTAGTAAAAGCAACCTTTTCCTCGTTGCACGAGTATTGGATTTACTATACTTTGTTAATCATTTTAAATGTTATTGCAACGTATATTCATTTCTCCTGCTTGAAAGTTAAACTGTGAGGAAATGATGGAAAATTTGACTTTCTGGGTTAAAAATTGATCTCTCTTGGTAGAAAATTTTCTTGGGTTAAAAAGTAAATTATTTTGTTGGTAATGCAGCATATTGTGACATGAAATGTGACATGAAGCCTTGGAAGTGATAAAATTGGACCAATAAAGACCTGTTTCCTGAAACCTTTGTTTAAACTATAAGCGTATGTTGATAACAATTTTCAGATACCGCTATTTGTTCTTTACCATACTGGTATACAACGAAGTAGACCAGAAAATCTGTATGAAACTTTATTGCTAAATAAATAGGTGTTTGTCGCCAGGTTTAAATTTACGATGTTGAGTAAGATAGTGACTAGCGGCTGTCCGTATACGACGTGGATATTTTTTCGGGCGAGTGCGTCAGGAGGTCAAAAAGTGGGAGTGAACAAATCAAAATTGGCTACGTGGAATACGAAAAGCCTACTAGTATATATATGGAAACGTCCTAATAAAAATTCCTTTTCCCGCTGAATCAGTATCATCTACTGCCATTTACCCTCATCTACTTGATTAGTAAAACATGAGGATCACCGTCGGTACTCTATTCTTCCTTCTTGTCGTTTTCCTTGATTCTGCTGGTAAATATGTAATTATATAACATCATATCTACAATTTTAAGCACAATAGAAAATAAACAGGATTATTTTTTTTGTCTTCCCACACTGCCCAGCACTACATTAACGCTACTTTCCACACCTTACTTCCCTCACTTTTTTCTCCCTTACTTTTTTGCTCATCTAACCTCTGCTTTACTCCCCTACATTTATTCCCCACGCATACCATTGATGCACCTTCTCACCCCCTACACCTGAGGTACTTCTCCCTCCTCTACATCACAACCTCTAACATTCTTCACATTCCTCACTTCTCTTACTTTCTACCTCCTCACTTTCCTGATCTCCTCACTTTCCTACTCCTCCTCCCTACCCTCTCTTTACTTCCCTTTATCTACTTCCACTCTCCTCAGTACCCCTACTTTCATTTACTTCTCTTACTTCTCCCTCCTCTTCATCCCAATCCCTCACATTGTTCACATCCCTCACTTCGCCTACTGTATAAAATCTTAGTTTCCTTACTTCTCCTTTCTCTACTCCCCCACTCCCTCTATTACATCCACCACTTACAATAACTTTTCCTACTTCCCCTAATTCTACTCACATACTTTTACTTTTCCTCCCTTCCCTTCCCTTACTTCTCCCTTATCCATACAAATTATATTTATAAGAATAATATAGATCGAAATAAAGCGTAAAAATGAGTAAAAAAAATTAAACATATGAGAAACCCTCTAGGAATAAGAAAAAACCAAAAATATATACCTGCAAGCTATATAAGAACATTTCAATTCACCTCCAAAAACGCAGTATTTCCATACATTTGTATGTAAATATATATGGGTCTGACCAGACCGCATGAGCCAACCTGCAGGTTATCGGAACATGTGCTATCTTTTTGATTAGTAAACTAGAACTGGTAGTCAAAAATGGCTGGTTAATGAAATCATTCTTCCTCTTCGGTCCCTGACAAAGGAACACATATATATGTAAGGTAACGGATACTTATGTATATATTTGTACTCTGATGATGCATTATTCAGATTTTTCCCAACTTTGCGAGAATAAGGATGGTCTGTACTTTTGTTTTCACTTTGGCGGAGTTCTCATAATTCACAATTATTTCTCATTATTTTGATTGAATCATCAAAAAGATGCTTTCCGCAAAGGAACGTTGAAAGCCGCCAAAGATATTAGACATAAATGTGCTGAACAAAAAAAATGAGTCTCCTATTTCTTCTTGCAGAATGCAGTTCAAAGATCGTCGGGAATCCTAATAGCGAACGTGATCCTGGTCCTTTCTCTTCGTCTGCTGCTGCTGCTGGACAACAACATTCACCGGAACGGACTTCTCCAGCGGGGGCTCCTATTCGTGCCAGGTCCATTTCTCCACCCGGCAGGCCTCCTTCAAATGGAGTACTTGGGTTTACAATGGAACAACTTGGATACGTTCGTCTCATTCCTCGCAGAAATCAGGACCGTCAATTTGAATTTCGAAGATATGTTATTCCTGCCGGTATGCCAATTCAACTGCGAGCTTTCATGAATGTATATGTACCCGTGTCAACCCGGGAGTACATTGTATTATCAACATCCAATGATGAGGTTTTTGCAATATTGGATTTTAGTGGGACTCTTATTGGAATGTATAGGAGAGATGCAAATCATTCGCGGATAAAAATAAATATGATGACCGGCGCAGTTGTTAATCTGACTCCAGATGAAATGAAGGATTGTCCAGTAGGAAAAAAGCAACCAATCTCTCAAAAAAAATTTATTAAAGTTTATCAAACTTACGATTCACTACATTCCGAACGGAATCCTAATGACGAAAGTGATCCTGGTTCTTTTTCTGCTGCCAGGCAACATTCACCTGACCGGACTTCTCCGCCGGAGGCTTCTACACGTGCCAGGTCCATTTCTCCACCCGGCAGGCCTCGTTTAGATAAAGTATTTGGATTCACAATGGAAGAACTTGGATATGTTCGGCTTATTCCTCGCACAAATCGGAACATTCAATTCGAATTTCGAAGGTACGTTATTCCTGACGGTATGCCAATTAAATTTCGAGCAGAACTAAATAAATATGTATCCGTGCCAACCCGAGAATATATTGTATTATCAACATCCAATGATGAAGTTTTTGCAACATTGGATTATAGCGGGACTCTTCGTGGAATGTATAAGTTAGATAAAAATCATTCACGAATAAAAATAAATATGATGAGCGGCGCAGTTGATAATTTGACTCCAGATGAAAAAAGGAATTGTCCAGTAGGCAAAAGTCAAGCAATCTTCTCAAGAAGTTTTATTAAAGTTTCTGCAAATTACGATTCACTACAGTACGAACGGAATGCCAATGTGGAACATAATCCTAGTTCTTCTTCTGCCATACGATTGAGGTCTTCTCCGGGCAGGCCTCCTTCTCATGAAGTACTTGGATATCCACTGGCAAAACTTGGATATATTCGGCTTATTCCCCAGACAAATCAGAACCGGCAATTCGAGTTTCGAAGATACGTTTTTCCCGCCGAAAAGCAAATTCAATTGCCAATAGGAAGCAATATATATGTGCCCGTGCCAAACCGAGAACATATTGTTTTATCAACATCCAATGGTGACGTTTTTGCAATACTGGAGTATACTGGGATTCTTCTTGGAATACATAAGGCAGATGGATATCATACGAGAATAAAAATAAACATGACAAGCCGTGCAGTTAAAGATATGACCAAAACTGAAATGGGAGAATGTCACGTAGGCAGACGTTTCTCAATCTTTCCACGTTGGTTTAAAGAAGTTCTTTCCAACGAAGATTCTCTACAGTGGGTGCATCATTAATTCAATTGAAAAAGGATAAACTAAAATATAATATTGTTTTTAATCCGTAGTCGGATCAAAATTAAATAAAAATATTTCAATGCGAATGCTTTATGGTTATATAGGCTTATTTTGTTTCATATTTTGCTACTCCCCAAAAGGTCATTCAAATTTCTGTCTTTGAATATTCAAAATTCAGAGAGTTACACGATTTTGAGTTTTGAGACACGAAATCAAATAACATTTTTAACGATAACTTGAAGGACGCAATTCTTAATTGATTTTAGATTTTGTTTTTAAAGAGAAATTTGGTACTGAATTTACAACTGATATGTGGCAGCAATTTTTGAATTGTTATTGTTCAAAATTTTACTCCAATGCAAATAATGAACAAATGTTGATTCTTTTCTTTTTCGTCTATCATTTGGTAAACAACTTACCGACTTTTATTATCGTTTGGATTCAATGCGCAGGAGTAAGATTAATATTTTGACGAGAAAATTACTTGCTTTTATCGACAATGCGTAGTAAATCATAGAAAAGTGTTATTCGATAATGTTAATTAATTTAATAAACAAAAAATAAAATAGTTTATACTCCAACCAAGAAAATGAAGTTTTAGCAAAGTAGTGTAAGTTTCAAGCAATTAATTGGATTTTCAAAAAAAAAAAGCTAAATTTCCAATGGAAAATTTAATAGTTGTATTTTCAACTAAAAAGAAAAATTTACAAAAAATTTGTTATCTCCTGGTAGTGTGAAGTAGTTTTTAAACATTTTGTAAGAAATTTTACCAAATTTGATAGGGCTTAGAAGATAACAGAAGATCTTAATTATTTTGAGGCATCTCAAGTGTTTCACAAAGATTTTGTATGATTTCTCGCGATTTCAAAAATTTAAAAAAATTTCTTATGCTGCAAAGTTTTTAAGATATTCAAAAAATTGTAATTTGTCTTGTATTTTATTACTCTCCCTTTCACGGGATTGAGGGCTTAGTTGCCTTTACATCTTTTACAATTCCACTTAACCACTATGCCTTATGCTTATCTTAACCTATAATCGCTTCGCCTTCTTATTATTTGCAACTTCTTAAATATTATCTTACTAACTATTATCGATAGCAAGTGCGCGAGATCCTCCAGGTCTTCCGTTTCGTCCTACCATTACTCTTCAAGCTTTTCCAAGTCAGGCAACACTAATCGTCCTCATAAATTATTCAATTTTGGTTTTTTCCTCCCCCGTGCATTCTCTCTTCCCTTTTATCTTCTAAGCTTTTTATCCACTTTTCCCCTTCGAGACTTTTGTGCAATTTTGTTATAAGTGTTCACCTTTACTAAGAGCGTGTTAATTTTGAATAAAATAGTGAATCGCATTCGAGTTCGTGTTTTGACTCAATTCCTAACCCTAACAAATAGTGGTGCCCCAGGTGAGGAACTGTGAACCAGTGAAAGTGTGGTTAGGACGGTAGACTTTGTGGTGATTGTGTCACCTTGATTGTGATTCGACTTTGTCGTCTGATTCGGATCGTTTTGTTTCGTCTCATCAATAATGCCGAGAAAGCGTCAGGCCCCTGCTCCGGCAACAGCGTCCGGTGGGAAGCGAGGAAGAAGGTCCTCTGCGAAGACGTCAACAACGCTTACCTCCGCGCGCCGGGATACTCCAGGCACGGCCCAAACTCAGTCTGAAAATCAACAGCCAGATAATTCAATTCAACTAGAGGAGGAAAACGCCATCACCATCGAGCAACCTAGGAAGAAAAGGGGAAGAGCTGCCGGTGGACAAAATCGGCGCAACATCAACTCGGAGACAGAAGAGAACATGGAGGGAGAAGACAACGCAGACCTTCAAAGCGA
>CAKNWT010186229.1:0-13895 GCA_932066315.1 Andricus coriarius
ATGCAGGCCGAGGTCCTTTTGACCCCAAAGCACCGCACGCTTAAGCCTGTCCACCAACTACAAGGTGTTACAGCCCCTAGGGGAGGATCAGAGACTGACGGTGAGGTATAACTTTGTCAAAAAATAATATTTTTGAGAACGTTGCATTGTCTATAGAGTCTCTGATTTTTGGGCTCTTCAAAAAAACCAACTCCGAATTTTAGGCTACAACACTTAACGCTCTTTGTACCAAGCAGATATGACTTTGTCAAAAAATAATCTTATTGAGAATATTACAGTGTGTATACAGTCTCTGATTTTTGTGCTCCTTAAAAGTATCAACTCCGACTTTTGGGCTTCAACACTTACCGTTAAAAATCAACCTCTTCTTACCACGTAGGTGTGACATTGTCAAAAAATAATCCTTTTGGGAATTTTACAGTGTGGATAGAGTCTCTGATTTTCGGGCTCCTCAAAAATACCAACCTCGATTTTTGGGCTCTAGCCTCTAACCCTTAACGCCAAAAGCCAAACCCTCTGTACATTGCCAGTGCGACATTGTCGAAAAGAAAAATTACCTTTTTTAGAATTTTCTGTGGTGAATAGAGTCTCTGATTTTGGGCTCCTAGCAAATTTCAATTCGTATTTTTACATAGGTGTTTGATTTTTTATATGCAGGTGTAGTTTCTGTAAAAAAATATTTTAAGCATTCGAAAGCCCCAGAAAAGCCACTAACACTAATTTCTAGTCTGTTTTCTCCAGATTTGAGTTTTTGCGGATGGGGGAGTTTTTTGTACAAAGGTGTGGTTCTTGGAATTTTTTTTGTTGAATCTGAGAGCCGAAAATAAGCCAAAACTTCTGTACGCACTTTGTTTTTTACAGATTGGAATTTTGGCAAGAGGGTAGTTTTTTCTCCATAGGGGGGGAGAAGGAGGGGGGTGGTTTTTGCATTTATTTTTTTGTGTATTCGAGAGCCCAATATAAGCCCAAAATTTTGGTGCACTTTGGTGGTCTTTGGAAAATGTTTGTTGGTGCGTTCTAGAGCCGATTTTCCGTGCCCAAAAATTGACAATACATCCCAAAAACAGCCCAAAAAAGCCCAAAATTCTGATACGAAGAAATTTCGATTGTGGAGGTGCTAGCTTCATGGATCTTTGATGAGGTTAGATCGAGGCCTCATGGTATGATACAAAAAATCCATTTTTTCTGTCAGTAGTGTTATGGGTTACTTCAACACATATTTCAATCGTCAAAATCGGTTTATGAGCCGTGTTTGAAAAATCATTTCTTTTGTTTTACTTTCCCCCTCCATAACTCCCCCAAAAATGAAATTTAAAGGTTCTCAATTTAAGGAATTGTATTTCACGTGAGTGCCCATCTATGTGTGCCCAAAAAATTTGTTTTTGTTGTTGTCTCCCCCCCCCCCTATTTTCTCTCGTTTGGTGTAAAATTAATTGTGTAATTTTCAATAAATTAGAAACAATGTTTAACCCCTGGTCCAAGGAACAAATGAGTCACGTGCCAGCAATAATTATGAAAAGAAGATGATGGCATGCATCACTGAAAATAATTTGACCCTAATTTCATTCAGTATACTACCCATAAAAGTGCAAACACCGCCCTATAATGGTGTTTAAACATTTATAATGTCCTGTTTTTATACACCCTAGATATGTCCGACCATAAGTGATCAAAAATTACCTTCTAAGAGTTAACATGTGCGCCAGTGATAGAAAACTATCCCTGAGATTTTAAAAACTGCCCCCTAGAACGATCTGTTTCTTCTTTTACAGTTCTTCACATAATTTCTCATAAGAAAAGTTCTATGATTACTTCAGAAATATTTTTTAAATATTTAATAGTCTTTTAAAATAATTTGAAGACGATTTGATCACAAATATACTGACGACTTTAAGCTTTACCTTTCCGGGCCTATTACCACTTGTTTTGAATTAATGACGGACTGGCGTGGGCTAGCGAAGGAACCATGCTCGGTCATGTCAAAGTCGCTAAATACCTATTACCGATTGAGTCCGGCATACGAGTCCCCGAGTCCCACCAAGGCACGAACAAGCGACAACATGAGTCACCACACAAGCCAAAAGGTAGCCCCCAAAACTCATAAACAGAAAAGGAACCTTGAACGAGCAGAAGCATTGGGAGGATTCCATGCGATGATCAATGAAGCCCGAAGGTCAATCAAAGGGAAACAATAACATCAAATAAATTATTAACACCACTCTTAAGAGTTTGCCTCAAAAGGTATAGGAGGATATTGATTTGGTGGTGCAGTCGGCCTTGACAATCGGTCTGACTCTTAACCCTGCTAAAACTAAGGCTATAATCATAGGATCTTTTTCCTCTCCTTCACTTGCAACAATTGCAACCTTGCCTCCTCTCTTGATCGATGGGCGTCTTATCCCCTTTGTGGATTCTGTGAAAGATTTAGGCTACATCCTTAATCGCTCTCTTACTTGGAATGGACAAGTTGCGGATATCTCGAGGAAAACCTTTAGAGCCCTCCAACAGCTTAACAGGAATAAAGAATCACTTCCTACTCCAACGCGTATCCTTATAATTAAAAGCCTCATCCTTCCTTTCTTTGACTACGGCTGTGTTGTATATGATGATGTTACTGATGAACTGAATGCGAAGCTTGAACGCACGCTTAATGCTTGCATTCGGTTCATCTGTAATATCCCAAAAAGCGAACATATTACCCAGTATAGAGAAAGAGCAGGACTTCTTAACGTTGCCAAGAGAAGACAATTTTTTATGGGTAACCTGCTTTATAGCCTATTTAGTAATGAAGCTCCGCACTAGCTTCTTGACCTCTTTTATTTTATTGACAAAGATCAACCAACACATTCCAAACTCCGTGACAGGAAATCAGTACTAAAAATTCAGTCACACCGCACGTGTAAAATGCAAAGGTCTTTTGTTAATCGTGGTGCTCACCTTTGGAATAAACTACCTATAAGCATTAGGAATGCACCTTCACAATTTCACTTTAAAGAACTCCTTTTTGGTTACTTATTTAACACTTTAAATCCTACCCTTGGAATTACACATTGGTAACACTTAAATCCTTGAGTTTAAAACATATATAAGCGTGCATATGAATGTTTTTACTCTTAAGCATGTATATTTGCGTATATACACTTACAGTGTGTCCTTATTATGTGTATATTAGTTTAGTTCTTCACTTCTGTTAAATACATATTTTTTATTTTAATCGGTATATCGATCACCGTCACTTTTTAATTGTTCTATGTATCACCTGTTCCTTATTGGGCTATCTATCCGTAGGAACTTTTTATCAATAAATACAAACACAAATACAGAAACAAAAGAGAAACAAAATATAACTTTATATTCCTTGCAGAGGAGAGTTACTATCTTCGAAGTATAGTACCCTATCACTGAAAAAATGTTGGGCAAACTGCACGCCCACGTGATAGAGCTGCGACACCAAATGCGTAGAGAGCTGCTCGCCCACAGTTCGGTGCGGATTCTCTCTCTTGTTGGGCACGCTGTGTGCCCACATTGGAAAAGCTGTAGGCCCAACAGTATTGGTACAGTAATTCTCGCTTTAGGCGGGAAAACGGCATCCCCACGCCGAGTTTCGCGCGGAGTTTGTTCCATGGCAAACGGTTTTTCGTATTCGTATTTATTTTATTGTTTCAAAGTGCGTTAGCATGATGGATGACTTCTTAGAAGTGTCAGTGTCAAAAAGATGTGAAATTGAAATATAAGAATATATTGCGAAAATACAATGTAATAAGAATTAAAATAGTATTTAATGATTTTTCCCGCTCGATTTTGGGCCTAAACTTTTACCATAGTGCTGTGAATATGTATAACATATAACCTGAAAAATGCAATCGCATGTTAATGTAAACAGAAGTAACTGGAATCTCAGGGTATAATAATTTTATATTTATTAATATTAAATATTCTGTTGTTGAAAATTTTACAATTTGGTTCAAAAGTCATCTTTCTTGTTTGAAAATTCAACCGGAGTTGTTCAAAATGGTCTTTTTGTGTTGAAAATTTAACTATTTTGAATAAAATTTTGTAGAAAATTGAATAATTTTCTTTCTTGCTGGACCGAGAAATCTTTTTTGTCTCTATTTGTTTGTAATAAGCCGAAAAGGAACCAGTTTAAAAATCTAATTTTGATTTATGAATTTTTTCAAGCTTTAACTTCGAAAAAATAAAATTATTCATAAGAAAGCAGATTTCAGTTTGATCTTAAATGCATTTTTATATAAAGACAATTTCTTACTTTAATTTGTCGAAATAAATCTATTTGTATTCAAATACTGTACCAAGGATGTTTTTCAATAATAGCAATTTTAGAAATGTATGGTTGATGAAAATTCTTTATCCTTCATTCATAAAAAGACATAAAAAGTACTGTGATTGGCTGTTGTTTAACATAAACATACGTGATTATTATTAACTAAGCGTCTAGGCACACCGAAAATATTTCTTAAACGCTCACCGAATTTCGGTGAAACTATATAGACACGGACTTTTATTAACAAATAATACAAATTACATTTTCACAAAAAATTGCTCTGAATGGCCTCATGATGTCATTCAACCAAAAACGTTTATTCTAAGATAATAATGTTCAATTTTTATCAACAAATTGTATAAACAACGGTCTATATGTTTCATTTAATAATAACAATTAGAATTATTGAAATAATTTCCAGCATAAAATCAGTCGCAGCAAGTTTTATGAAAAAAATAATTTTTTATACACGACTATCACGCAATTGTTTATACAACTTTTTAATAAAAATTGAAATTGTTGAATAAGACTGAAACTATTTTATAAAATAGACAGGTAAGATCAAAAAGTAATTCGCGGAAAGTTTTTAAAAAACAAAATAATTTTTTCCCTCTAAGAATATACGAATATAACACAATTATTTATACAGTTTGTTATAAAAATTAAAATATTTGGCTCAGAATAAACCTTTCGGGCTAAAAAATCATAAAGTCATTCGCAGCGACTTTATATAAAAAATTGTTTCCATCCGTAAAAAGATACGACTATAAAACAATTATTTTTATAATTTGTTAATAAAAATCAAGAATTCTTATGTTCAAACATTTTTTTAACTTCACGTAACATTGTCAAGTATTTTTGAATTATTTTTCATGCCGATAAAATATTGTATCTCGTAAAAGTTCTATAGATGTCTATTTGCTTACAAAATTTGTTTCATAGCAGTAAAATGTCTTTTAAACCATTTATTTTTATTATATTTATGTCTGGGCATTTACTATTATTGATTTCTAGTGTTCATAATTGTTTACACGATCACAAAACTCAACTGTGACCTGCAGTTCAATTTGTCCGCGAAAATCTATTTCTGGACGCGTGGGGCAATTGGTTTCTCTTTTGTGGGACTGCAGCGTTCCCAACACGCGGGAAAGGATCTGCTCGCACGTTTGGCACTATTGCTCACTCAAATGTGGTGTCGTCGCTGCACTAATCACCATGGTGGTGCTACGTTCCCACTAAGATGATAGCTGCTTGCCTAAAATTTTTTCAGTATAGTTTGCATCAGGTGATATACCTTTTCAATGTCCCAGCCTCATTTTTTGATATCCCAGTAAAACTTTTGCGCGCATTTTTCGCGAAAAGATAATATTTTATCTTTTTCATTATTGGTAGTTCGAAGGCCCAAAACCGAATCTCGAATGTATCGCTTTTAAATTATTTTCAAAAAACCATAAAATATTTAGGTTATATTTCAAAAGTAATCCGAGAAATATTCTTATGAGTGATTGTGTGAAGAACTGTGAAAGAAGCAAAATATTATTCTAAGGGGTAGTTTATACATACATGTTCAACCCCCTGCAGAGGGTATTTTTTCACTTTTGATGATGGTATGCTGAATAAATTTAGTGTAAAATTATGTTCAGCAATTTCTACCATTATTTGATTATATAATTATTGCTTTCTTGTCATTCATTTGTCATTCTTATGAAAAAAAATAGTAAAAAACATTTTTTAGCGTTTAAAGTCCTTGGACCACGGGTTAAACATTTATTTTAATTTATAAAAATTACACAATTATTTTCATACTAAATGAAAGATCATACGGGGGCGGTATGAGAAGATGACAAAAAATACACTAATTTATTGGGCCCCCCTAGGCCGAAAGGTAAACAAAACAAATTTTGCATGTAATCTTGATATAAAAAAATGCGCCCATCGTGAAGAAAAAATAAATAGACTAATTGTTGTATATTCTTTTTATTGTTTGCAGTCAACAACAATTATTTTAATTTTAGTCTTTTGCATATAGTATTGTCACTTTTATTACATTGAAGAAACATTCCCTACGGTGTGCTTTGATGGTTCTCAACCCAAAAGATCTTGCGCCTCTCGGTTTTTTTTGTTTTCTCTACTGTGATACCTTACGATCATTTTGAGACCATTTTGATATTTTTTATATTTCTTAGGGGGTTATTAACTATAGTTTTGCGGAAATAATACTAAAAAGGTATAATACCCAAAAGTAAGTTTCCCTGTTTTCTCATAAAAGCACTAAAAGAGATAGGAAACCACGGAAGGTCTCAAGATTTTCGTTTGGATCTAGTGGTAACACTGTAAAAATTTCAGGTTGCATTGTTTATATCCTATTGATTTGTGAACATGGCTACCTACTTTGAGCTCGGGTGCGATTGTGAAGTTTGTTCTGTGATCAAATTCCTGACGTGGGAAGGTGCAACCGCCGGTGAAATTCATTGAAAAATTACTGCTGCTTATGTTAAAAGGGATGACCCTCGTAGGTGAAAAAAGTGGAAAAAACTCAGTTATTTCGAAATTGCTTCTTTTTGGTATATCCGAATGCTTAGGCATGGTATACATTTACATTAATATACATTATATAATATATACATATACATTAATATAGATATACATTAATATTAATACATCAAAATAAAATGATATTAATACATTAATATCTTTGCATTCTTCAAAACGTCAAATAATCTACTAGAACCTTGAAATTTCAAAAAACTTACTTTATGTTCATGCTCCCCTCGCCAACCCACAATCCGGCTCGAAGGACCAAAAATGTGCATGAAATCATTACTGTCGGCGTGGGGGAGCGAGGGATCAGCACACTCTCAATTTAATGCTACGTCAATCGACGGATCCAATTAAATATACATCGATTTTAATACCTTAACAACTTTTCTCAGAGCTTGAATCACCAAATTCGACACACAGGTCATCTTAATTGCCTCCAAAAAAAATGGTTAGGTTTGGTTGGAAAACTAGGTCAAATGTAGGCTCCGGGAGTGACGACCACGATTACTCTTTCAGAACAATCGATCCCGACGCAACTCGAGGTATAATTCCTCCGACTCGTCACTTCCCACAACACCAGAAGATGATCGAGTCGGGAAAAAAACTTCACAGATTTATAATCACAGAACCTTAAAGATAGAAAATGAGGAAATGACTTATTCAATTACTGTAGTCCTCACAAAGGTCCAGATCGAACTGGTCGACCAGAGAGGGAGGAGGTCCCCCGTTCAAGCCAGACACACGCTGATACCTGCCTCAAATCTTGACTAAGATGCACAGGGAATATAAACATTGGAGACAGGTACCCGACCAAAAGTTTCGTTCCATTTCGCTATTAATAAAAAAAAATTTTTTTCACTAAACCTTGAACTGCTATTTTTAGATTTGGACGAAATTAGATAATATCTGACATTACATTAATGATTTAATCAAAGGGACACTATAAATCGAACCCAAAAAAAGTCTCTAACGAGACAATCAAACATCAAGAGAAATAAATCTTAACAGTTTATATGGAGCTTCTTTTTGAAGTGATCAAATTTTATGTATTTTTATTTTGCGTCACGTTTTATATTATATTTGTTTTTATTATTGTTCTAATAGCTATTTACACTAATCTGCTCCTAATAAAATGTAGCAGATGAAGTGACAAAAGGCTTTTCGTTTGGTTTAGCAGTATTGACTATTAACCAAACTAGCATTTCGCGTATTAGACTATATTATTTTTAAAGACTATAACCTTAGCTAAATCACGTATTATTAATGTGTCAAAAAAGATTCATTTTGAAAAAAACTTAACGCCTGAAAAATGCTATTCTTTTATGTATGAGATGTTAAGAAAGAAAAATAAAATTGTGTTTCTTCAGAACATCGAAGCTAAGATGGCTTTAAAAACACAATTGCCGCATATGCCTCAATATCGTCACTGTTTGCTTACGAAATTCGGATTCGAAGAGATCTGAAGTTATTAGAAAGGGTCAACTTAGTAGAAATTTAGACGCTACGCTTTTCTGTCCTGAGATATCGCTTTAGCTTCCTTCGCGACCATGCATTTCCTCATGCAAGCTCTTGTGTTTTTATGGCTTTTTAGATTTCTTAGAATTATGGTCTCATTCACACATTCTAAACATTATTTCCTCGGCCTGCCTCTGGGTACGCTGCCATTTACTTATCCTACATATACTTTTTTCGTCAGTCGTTTCCTCTACACTACAGCACATTCTTTAAGGATTCTCTCATTGCTAAATTTGCCCATTATCGTTTAGCCGCACATAGCGCAAAAATTTCATGCCAATCGCGTTAATTTTACTCTTATCCTTTTCTTCGTAGGTCCAGGTTTCGCTACCGGAAAGCACAGTGGGTGTAAGTACAGAGTTCTATATTGTAATTTTAGCTTTATCTGATATACTGTTACTTCTGGTAATAGCTCATGCACTGCCGTTAACCTTCTTACCCTCGTTTATGCGCCTGTCTATCGGTCCATCGATCTTTTCGAAAATAGGAAATAAACTACCAAGATGCACGTACTTATCAACTTGTTCTATCCTCTCATTGTCTAAGACAATGTTGCATACTGTTTTTTCATCCTTTTCTTTAAACACTATAATTCTTGTTTTATTCATGTTAATTTAAGACACATGTTCTTCATGCTAGTATTTAGTTTGCTCAACATTCTCTGCAAGCCCTCGGTTGACTCTGCCATAACAACCTTATTATCTGCCAACACTGACCTACGCACCTTCACTGTCCCAAGATCTACACCTTCTTCGTCTAAAAGGGCCATTCTTAGACACTTGTCCATGGACATAATAAATAGCCTTCAGGACATAACACATCCTGGCCTAACACTTGCATAATATCGAACCAGTCACTCAGTTGCCTATTTACCCTCACATTCGCTTTGCTACCTGCACGAAGAAAAATAGAAGGTCAGTTTGGTCATCTAGATGTGCAGACAGACTATCTTGCAGGGTCAACTATAGTACAGCCCTTGAGGATGGCTAACGCAAATATCTCTAGAAGGTTAAAAGAAGAGGTTCAAATCGATCATCTCAGGGTGTCGACTTGGGCATCACGAACGGTCGACTCAAGCTCATAGTGAGTCGAACCGATCATCACAGAGGGCGGAATTGATCATTATAAAGGGTCGAATCGCTCATCACAGAGGGTCGATTTGGTCATATCAGATAGTCGACTTGATCTCCGCGGACTGTCCTACTGCCTCTACTCTCTTATAAGAGACTGCAAATTATAAATCTAAGTGGAACCTACAAAACCTAAAAATTTATACGAAATACATGAATTTTGATAGCATTTTTCATTCTTTGTGAGGAGTGAGGTGTATAAGACATAATTTGATATGTAAAAACAGTGCACATTGACAATATATTTTTTATAGCACGAGAGGCTAAGGAAACGGCACGGGGTCACACTGAATTGTAAGATTTCAAACATTGAAGTGAATTCAGAAACCAATATCCCACATCTCGTTACATTGTGCATCATAAATGAATGCTGACGTTTGTTGCACGTTTTCAGTTTAAAACGACACGTTGACAACAAATTGATAGCTGAACGTCCAGTTACGCCTTTATATAGCTTCATTCACTTTACATCATGTTCTTATGTTCGTATGCACTTCACTCTCCACGAACGTTCGAAATATCGAAAAGCAGTTTAAACTTATTAAAAACATGTTTAAGTTCAATAAACAGCAAATGTGACGCTGAACGGCTCAATGATATTCAGTCACTCCGAAAATGCTCTGGACTCTAGACCACGGTGCTTCAAACTCTCGTATTCTTTCACACTGCATGCATCGCATCGACAACCGGATTGGTTAAAGCTGGCGCGCTGATTTGAAGTGATTAAATATGAAAAGCAATTGTGTACAGCAAATAATAAGAGTAAAGTTATCAAAAATAATCATTTGCTCACAAGGAAGTCTTATAAAGTGAAATTTAAATTATTTATTAGTTTTTTCACTAAACAGGAATGTACAATTATTCCTATTATTCTTATGCGCTTTACATTTATTATTTGTTGTGGACATTTGACTTACACATTCAATCATTTTAAATAAGCACGCAAACGGTAACTAATCAGGTTGGCCCTTCGCGATGGGTCATTTGCTCTTCCGTGGATGGTCGAAATGAGTGAAACCAGATGATGAATTGAACATCCTGAAAGGAGACAATGCTTATCCCTGATAGTGAGTCTGGCCCTATTATAATAGTCAGACTGGTCATAAAATGAGAGCCTCTCCGACTATTTCGAAAAAATTCTGGATGGCTCTTTAGACTATCTAGAAGAACGGACTGACTCTAAATCTTGACCCTCTAACTTTGACCATCCATTTTTCTCCGTGTGCATATATTGTTTTGATTGCTTGTAGAAGCCATCAATTGACTCCGTACTCTTTCAGGATTTCCTTTCTCAAGCTATATATTTGATCCGTACATGAACTTTCTGGCATAAATCTACATCGGACTTCCCATATATTTTCTTCTGTTATTTTTACTGCCCTATGAATAAGTATTTTTGAATATATTTTGCTTACTGTACTTAGTAAGCTGATACCTCTGTAATTATTTCAGTTGCTTTTGTCTCCCTTTTCTTTGTATATTAGGAGGCTAATGGCCTTTTTCCAGTCATGTGGAGCTTCTCTTATCTCGATACATAAATTTACTATATCAACTCGCACGACCGGTGAGGAATGTAGTCTCCACCGTATTCAAGCATTTCAACGTTAAGGCCGTCTACCTCAGCAGCCTTGCCATTCTTTAAGTTCTTAATGGTAACCCTAAACTCAAAAGTAACCGTTCACCCCTTCAAATCAGGGATGGTGTAATGTTATATATTTCCTGAAAGCTCTTGTCGTTTCATATTTATAATATCGGGAATTTCAAGATTAACAAATTTCAAAAACTTAGTTTTAAATTTAGGGAATTACATATTTAGGGTTCTTCATAACTTTTAAAATTTTTTAAATTTTCAATATCGAAAAATTTTTTAATCGCAAATTCTTTCTTGGTTATAAGTTCTAGTAGGCTCAAGATTCATAAGAAGTTAGATAGCTATATAGAATAAGTTTATAGAAGTTATATAAAGTTAAATAACTTATAATTCACTAATCATTATTCACTAACCAGCGTTATATGTTAAACGCATTGGCCGGGGGGATGGATGCGGAAAATGTCGCTGCCTGCGCACAGTAGCGAATGCACAACTACATTTTATAAAACTGAAGTCTATAGATCTGATATTGAAGTAGTTCAAAAACACGCAATACTTTGAATCGAATTTCTATACGATTTTTCAACATTTTTTCAAGAATTTTTCTACACATTTGACTGAATTGAGGTAATTAAACCTTATAATGATGTGATCACAAACTCTTAATACCTCAATTGTGACTTCTGCGAAAGTCTTCAACATTTTGCTATGAATTCCGGTATATATTTTATTGACTATCACGAGTTAGCAATCACCTATGCGCACGTGTATGACACGTTATTTTTTGCAACGCCCGTCCGAAAAAGTTGTGTCAAGAGGAGTTAACGAAAAATACTTCTCTTGAAAGAAAAGATTGTTAAATTTTGTAAATACATTTTTTTGAAAATAAACGTTTGAATAAAAATGGTTGAAAAGAAAAATTATGTAACAAATTTTATGAAAACAAAATTTTAGCGCTTATGCCCTTTTGCTCTGCCAAATGCTGGCGCTTCTGCCCTTTTGTACGACGAACGAAAACGGCTACGAAACCCTACAAACAAAGCATCAATCATTAAAAGATTTGTTCAAGTTAAATCTAAAGGCCGTAGCAGGATAAGCATGGTCTGGGTGCCCCCGCTCGGATGTGATCCATATTGCAGGGGTAAGTGGCTACCCCTATGAAATAAATTTACCCCAAGTATCAACTAAAAAATTTTTTTCACAGAAGTTATAAACATATTTTGAAAAATCAAAAAATCAAATTTTCTCGAAAACGGCTCAAATCATCTCGGTGGTTGAAATATATGTTCTAGGGGGTACTAAAGAGGTTCTGCGAAAATTATATAAATTTTTTAATATTTTTTTTTTGTAGGAAGTACTTTTGGTACACCAACCATTTTTTCCCTATATCATGCTCACATTCAAGGTTGAAATATGTATTTTTGCGGAGATGATCAAAGCATTAGTTCATAGTTTAAAAAAATAAAAACTACTTGTTGGCCCATCAGATGTATGCAATCCCATGATAATGAGGGGCCATCTTTATGTTTAGCTTATGACGCAATAATTTATGCGCAATAGTGTAATTAAAACCAAATGCAACATAATTATTCCATTAAAAGCACATTTTCTCGCGAATTACCCAGTCACAGTGTCAATTGCTTCTAGGTAGTTAGAAAAATACTTTTCTTCGCTTACTGCTGACATTCGCCAAACTAATTTCATGTTTGCCCAGGATAGTATCCCTTACTTTATGTACACTATATAAAACTATATACATCCTATATTAATAACTTAACAAAACATATATACACTATATACCTACACGATACCCAACAATTTTACATATGTGACCGTCCGCGAAGAAAGGGACCTATTACGCGTTAGCTTCATTTTACAGGAGGAACGATTGAATGGGCTTTCGAACACAGGAACTCCATAACAGGGCCTAACTGTGCAGATTATTATCAATGCGAATTTTTTAGATATAGTTATAATATTTCTTATCATGAAAGAACAAATAAAAAGCTATCGATTGGTGTGAAAAAACTAAAAAATGATTTTTTCCCTTGCTTCGCGGACGGTCACATATATACACTTCATACGCACAAAGCTCTTGCCCCGCTTAAAAGTGGCAACTGATTTTCAAGTGTTTTGATTAATTCTCAAAAAGTGTACGCATACGTGCATTTGTGATT
Organism: Andricus coriarius; assembly: GCA_932066315.1. Lineage (NCBI taxonomy): Eukaryota > Metazoa > Arthropoda > Insecta > Hymenoptera > Cynipidae > Andricus > Andricus coriarius. The sequence goes on from CAKNWT010186229.1 coordinate 13,237, forward strand.
TACTTTCATTTTCAATTGCGGAATAATCTCAATTCATCGTCATTCGATATTTTGTCCATGGTACCATATTCTAAGTTGTTTCTTCTATTCGTGTCTCATATGTATATATTTCATATGTTTTTTTAAGTTATTAATATAGGATGTAAATAGTTGTATATAATGTACATAAAGTAAGGGATGCCAATCTGACTGACAACCTCCACGTGGTGCATCCTGGGCAAATATGAAATTAGTTTGGCAAATGTCAGCAGCAAGCGAAGAGAAGTATTTTTCTATCTACCTAGAAGCAGTTGACACTGTGACTGGATAATTCACCTGAAAATGTGTTTTAATGGAATAAGTATGTTGCATTTGGTTTGTATTACACTATTGCGTATAGCATATTGCGTCATAAGCTAAAAATAAAATTGGCCCCTCATTCTCATGGAATTGCATACATCTGAGGGGCAAACAAATAGTTTTTATTATTTTAAACTATGAACTAATGCTTTGATCATCTCCGCTAAAATATATATTACTTGGGGTAAATATATTTCAAAGGGGTAGCCACTTACCCCTGCAATATGGATCACATCTGAGCGGGGGCACCCAGACCATGCTTATCCTGCTACGGCCTTTATTTCAAAAAGATACCAACACCAGTGTTTAAACTTATCTAT
>CAKNWT010186257.1:0-15518 GCA_932066315.1 Andricus coriarius
TGTCCCGAGTCGAAGACTGAGCCGAAAATGAAACGAAATCGAAAAGAAAATGAATTGAAAGTTCTGTCAAGTCTGGCAATGGAGATTATACTCTCGCCTCACTTTCGAAACTTGCGAGGATTTCCCAATTCGCAATTTTCGACAGTGAGGCGAGAGTAAGCTTTTATTGTCTTCACTTTCTGTTCACTCTCCATTCACTCTCTTCTCAATTTCTACCCGATCGCTCTCCACTCTCGTTTTTTTAAATTTTTTTCGATTACCAAAAACGCTCTTTTTTATGTGGCCTCAACTTATCCTTGTCGTCTTCAAACTAAGTCAGACGTCATAAAATATACAATCAATGCAAGTTCGAGATTCGGTGTTGTACATTCTTTCATTTAAGTTGTAATTCGTTGTGACTTTTGCGACTAGTTTGCCAGTAAGCGGTCTTGGAAATAATAGAAATTATTGGAGTGTTTGAAGCGATTGGTCAAAACTACACACAAACAACAGGCGCATTTTGAAAACGATGTAACCAAAAAATGATACTTTTGTTATCCCAGTGGATTATACTACTTCTGTCTCTGTTAATGTTGTTGTTGATGCTTCAATGTACATTGGAATACCAATTAATCAAAAAGTATTGGAATAAAGTCACATGATATGAAGTAAGCTCGGGGTTTTATTTAAAAAGAACAAGTAGAAATTTAACAAATACCGCGCAATTGGACAATTGAAAAGATTTATATTTGTCGAAAACATTCCGAAATCTTTTTAAAAAATTGGTGAAATAGAAGTGATTTATAAACAGGTATGTGATGGAAAAAAGGTGAACATAAGCTCTAGTAGTAAATGTCAAAATATGACGGATGGAAACACGGTCACGTGTAAATATTATCTGTTTGGAGTAAGTAATTGTCTATTGGGCATGAAAACGTTTATAAAAACCCCGCGGGTGAACCATGTATTTAATCAAAAGTTTTTTTCTAAACAGGCTAAGGGTTTTCTAATCATTTTATAATTCGATTTTTTCGGGTATTTCATATTGCTTTGATAAAACAATGAATCAATTCAAGCCATAAATAATACAAAAAGACATTTTTATTAATAATATAATAAAAATTGGAAAAAACTAAAAAAAAAATTAAAAGTTGTATTAGATCAATAAACTGCCCAGTTTATTGATCTAATACAACAAAGACATTTCAGTTTGTCTGAGAAAAGAAGAAAATAAGACAAAACTAACCTCCATGTCATCTCATAAAAAAAATTATAGTTCCGATAAGACGTCAATTTGAATCGGAGAAGCAAAAGTTTGAGAAAAATGACGTTTATATGTTCTAAAGTAAAATTGTAATCAAATTAATGGTTTCTCATGGACAACTTAATTATTTCTGGACTGAAAAATTGATTTTTTACTTAATTTATTTTTAGAACAAAATTTCGATATGCTGATTAGAAAGAATTTTTTTCAGACGAAATATCAATGTAAAATAATTTAATTAATAATTCTACACTAACTTCGGGTTTTCCTGACTTCACCTTACACTCGATTTTTAACTTTCTTACTCCTTACACAATCGTTTCTCGCCTCAATTTCGCTTCAATCTTTGTTATGAGACATGGAGAGCATAAGGAAATTGAAACGAAACTTTTAACTTTGATTTTGGAGTTAAAATCTCGCCTTGATTTGTCTACACTATTGAATACTAGTAATGTAGAGTATAAGGAAATTAAAACGATATTTAAAACTTTGACTCGGGCGTATTTCTTTATTACATTATCATAACAATATTTCCTATAACTTTAAGGAGTTGATCTTTACACACCTTAGTAATGATTTGCCACAGCTACCTAGAAGCTTTTAAATTTAGCGCGGACACGAAACACCAAAAGATCTCGAGGAATCTTGAAGTAGGAATGCAAATACCCCTCTACTGAGGGATTTTAAGATTAATTCAAAATATTATTACAGACCTCAGGGATTTTTAGAAATTATCAAGACCTTTTAAGGTTTTGATGGTATTTCAAAAAGAATTTGAAAAGATGGAATATTGTAGAAATTTATTTAAAAATCAAAAATTAAAGGCCAAATTTATGCACGGTTATAACATGGTCGAGTCTAAATGTACAAACCTGGAAAACGAAAAGGGACATGGGTTGTGTCTAGACACTACAATTGATAAAACCCCTCGTCCTTGATACATATACTATTTAAAATCATTTTTACTTAATTTAAATAAAATTCCCCAAATTAAAAATAATTATTTTCACTTTTTGCAGCTAATCGTTCTTCTCGTGGTTATAGCCTCCTTGAGCCTCGTAGAAGCAGGTGGACATGGCGGTGGACAGTAAGTTTTAATTTTCTTTTTAAATAACGAAGTAGATTAGGCAGTCTGTAACCTACATTTCTGTTGCCGACATTTAACGACATATATAACTTCCAATGGCTCTTGTCCTTGCTCAATTTTTAAAAGCGTTTATGCTACATAGCGCAATACAATTTATGACGTCATTATAAAAAATAGTCTTTTTCTCCTTCTAGAAATTTCGAAAATTCGGCATGGACACTAAGGCGTCCTAAAAACCCCAATGTTTTTCGTCTTTATGACACACTCCCTAAACTTGCTCTATTTGTTGACAAAAGAAATGCGTAGTTTTGTTTATTAACAAAAAAGTTTAAACAGCGGTCCTAGAGGATAAACAGCCGTAAAATGATCAAAGCTATTTATTAACATTAATTGCCGTAAAAATAATAAGTGCCGAGCAGGAAATACAACTAATAGTACCAGACGCTGAGGCAAAAAACTTGACCCAATAAGACGAATAGTACTACCTCTAAACATGAAAAACTACCCTTAAAAATATCCTTTCTTCCAATTTTCTATATCGTTGCAAGTTATTTAGGTACTAAAATATCCAAGGAATTGCATATCAAATTTTCAAAATGCACGACTTAATATTTTAACCCACATGAAGGGTAGTTTTTCACGCATAGGGGTAGTATTTCTGTTTAACTGGGTCAAGTTTTTTTCTTTTAGCGTCTGGTACTATCAGTTGCATTTCCTGCAAAACACTTATCATTTTTAAGAAATTAATTTTAATTAAACCTTTGGCTCCGGGGTGGGATCCAGGAATCCCAAGCCCAAACTCCCTTGGCCAACCCCGGAGCAAAAGGGTTTAATAGTTAGGAATCATTTTGGGGCTGTGAAGGTCCCAGCACCGCGGTTTAAACTTTTTGTTACAGAAAACAAAAATACATATTTTTTTCACCAAATGGAACAAGCTTGAGTGGGACGTCATCCAAAAATATTGCGTTTTTTAGGAAATCCTAATGGACACGAATTATAGAAAGGTCTAGGATAAAAACTGATGTAAATATTTTGTTTGAGAATTATTATCAAATGAATAAATCAAATTTAGATTGAATCAAAATTCAAATTCCTCTTTAACGTCCAAAATTAAACTCTAATAAACAAATTTGGTGTTTCTCGGTTCTTGGCGTTAAATGTGTACAAATTTTTAAGAATTTTTTTTGCAAATTCACATAACTTAAACATCACTGTTCCTTATATTAAATTAACAATTACTCAATTTGAAAAAAGTAATGTGAAAAATCAAAAACTTTAATTGAAAAAACTTAATAAACATAGATTCCAAATCTAGTTCCAAATTTAATGTCACTCTATTAAAACTATTAAGTAATGAAAAAAAATAATAATACTTAAAAGTGTTGGACGGAACTAGAAATTAGTTAACTACGAATCAATTTATTAATTAAAACACGATATAAAAAAGTGGCTGAAACGAGAACAGTGATGTGACTAAAGATACTTTCGTTAAGACACATCACGTTAAAAATTACATGCTTTCTACCATCTATCCAATGAAAGTAAATACTAAATTCGAGTAGTAAAGAATTTCTTGTAGTATCGAAAGTACTTCAATTGAGATATGGCCAAAGTTAGGCAACTTTCTCCAGTCTCTTCATAAAAACTCATAGCAATTACCTCCATCCTTTTACAATATAATCAAAACAATAATAATCGTTCCACCAAAGGGTTCCACAAAAATAATTATCCCATTCAACACTTAGTTCAATGAAACTTTCTTTCTTTCAATGGAATTTTACTCTCATAGGCAAAAGGAAACTAAAATCTGATATCAGAAAAATGTAGTTTCTTACCAGATTTTAGTGCAGGATCTACCTGCAACAAAAATTACCATGAGGTAGATAACATTTCTTGAAAAAATAGGATAGTATAACTGTGTATCATAACTTCCGATTGATACCGATTGCATGATTATATATGTGATTTCAAGTACTTTCAGGCAAATGTAGTGACGGCAAAGTGATAGCAGAGTAACTATAGAGTAACTGTAGAGTGATTTTTAATAAATTAAAGTGACTGCAAATATGGGTGATTTCAGCGGAATATAGTGATTGCAAAGTGATTACGGAGTGATTTCAGGAAAATTCAAAACATTTCAGGCGAATCTAGTGATTGCCGGTGATTACACTATAAATTCCGAGTGATTTCAGAATTAATACAAGTGATTGTACTTGAATTCACGTCATTATACAGTTATTTCAAGTAATTGCAAGGTGAATTCAACAAAGTTTGTACATCTATTGGAAAATATATTTACCACTCGATTGAAAACAAAAAAAAGTAACTTCTTCGTATTTTTCAGTTCTCACGTAATAATTCACGTGCCATACCATATCAAAAAGATCAAGCACACCCACACAATTACGAAGCATATTCATCATGGAGGCGGAGGTGGTGACAAATATGAAGTCTTGGGGTATACTGTAGGTCACCCTATTGACCTTGGAGGCCACGGAGGTCAAGGAGGTCATGGTGGTTTTGGAGGTCATGGATTTGAAGATGGAGGTAATGATCTTGGCATACATGGAGGAGGTGTGGCAATGTCTGGTGGTCACGAAGAAATGTCAGGAGGATACTAATTTTTTTTAATGAAAGTTTGATTAAGAATGATCAGTTCCAATTTTCGATATATCACTATTAGTGACTTCAACTGCATTTGCAAAAAGTGCCTTTACCTCTTAATCTGAAACTAGTCTCGTGTTAGCAAATGCCAATGGGAATTCTAATTTTGTGATACGACTTTCATGAAAAAATTGTACGGTTAACTATTGTTATTTGTTACTTCTTTTTTACATTTTCATAATAAACTATATAATTGATTTGTACATTTTTATTAAACATCGAAACATATATAACATTCTCATACGAGAAGATAATAGATAATGAAGTACAAAAGCATACAGTGGTTGTTTGAATATAAAAACATATAAAAAATATTTAGATTTTGTTGATTGATCGATATCAACATTTAGAGTGGCACTACATTCATACGATTAACAAAATATTTTTGTTTCTCATCATCCTACACTTATTACAAATTGGAAAAATATTGCGATTAAAGAAAGTAATTCAAATTTGCAATCAAACACGCAGAAAAAAGAATCTTATATTCTACTGAAAACCAAGTTGAATCTACTGATCTTCCAAGTACGTATATGGACAACACGGCAGTTCAGCAAATGTTACAATTGGCAACTGAACATGACTATCATTGATGGTTACCAGTACCAATTCTCAAGTGGTGCTGACCCGCGCATCAATAGATTTTACCGTTCCAGTCGCTATTCTGCACTGTTCCTCGATGCTGCAATTACGAATTATCATGTCACTTCGACGGATAATATAAACAGATCTAACTTCTGTTAACGGTATAGACTATAGTTTAGACGGCACTATACATTGTAAAAAAAGGTTTCTAAAAAATAATTAATAAATAAACACACGGTTAATTCATAGATATATTTTCGGTTATAAGGGAAAGTGGGGTATGGTGTTAGTGAGGGGCACGGTGACTCTTACAAATAATGTTCGTGTTTCGTCAGTTTCATATTACTTTTTTCACATTAAATAGCTTTCTTGAGTACCAAAGCAAGCTATTTTACCTGAAAAGATTAATATGAAAAAAAACATGAGCATTATTTGTAAGTGTCACTGTGCCCCGCAGTGACAGCATACCCCACTTTCCCCTACTTATAAATAATCGGTATTTGTAAGTTTCAACGTTTAAAATACAATTAAAATTTCGTACGCAACGGGAGGGATTCGAACGCATAAGCCTAAGTAACCTAAATAATCCCGAAATACATTTTGTAACTGAGGTGGCGACCCCGGTAACGTCTTCTGAATATGCGTCCATGCGATCGCGCGCACAAGAAAAAAGCTCATAAAACCCCTTCATTACTAAGGGGGAATATGGACTATTGTGATGACTGTCACAAAAATATCAAAAATGAGTGTTTTTTAGGTGATGCAATCCCTCCATTGCCGATGGCGTCATGAATTGATTCGGTGGTCCGCGGGGAAAGGTTGCGTTGTCACGAATTTGCGGGCGAGCTAAGCAAGCTAATCGGATCGGTAGCATGTACCGATCCTTCTGTAATGTTCACTGCACCACTATTGTAATCTCGGTTCAGTGAATTTTACATATCTTACAGTATTTAATACTAGGAAATAGAGCTTTGATTTACTAAAGGATTACCGTTAAATTCACCTTAACTTCACTGTGACTTGACGAAATGCTAAGTAATTTTTACATTTTCACACCCTCATTAAGAACAGTTTTTACTGTTCCGGTTACAAGAAACACTGTGCATTTCTTGATAAATAAATATAACATTTCTTTTTTCTGCGTGCACCTTTCGTCGACTTACAGATATAAAATCATTTGTACAGACACACAAACTTAAACATCACTTATCTCGGAATCATCTTAAGAATGAAAACCCTCTTCTGTGCACTTTTAAGACCAGCTCGATCCAGGTGACCAATTTCCTTATCATAATTCGCGTGATTTCCATTATCGCTACGTTGATCATACTCCTTGTGATATCCATCTTCCTTAAACTCTTCAGCCTCATTAAGTTTGTCATCATAAAAATCCTTTAAGTTCTTCGTAATGAGATGTCCAGTTTCACTCTGAAGTCCCCTTTTATGGCCTTCTTCATAAACATCATATTCAATATTATTATTTGGAATATCATCGACATCTTCGTGAATAGCATACTGTGGAGGGGTCATATATCCAATCATGCCTTGGCCAGAATCATATTGAGAATACCTATTACCTTGATTATAATTAGGATTGTCATTATTATTGTAATTCGGCTGAGCTGCGTCGTTATAAGAATTGGCAGAACCTGTCACTCCGTACGAAGTAGGTAAGTAAGAATTATAATTATCCTTGTGAATATTATTGCCCTTCGCTCCATTCTCTTCTTCGTAGCCCTTTTTATGGACTTTTCCATCTACACCATATTCTTCATGGTTTCCATGATTATCATAGGAATTGTAGGAACTCCAGTCTTCTACGTTACTTTCTTCGTAGTGGTTTAATTTATCCTTATGACCTTTTTTCGAATGCTCTTTGGGGGGAGGATGTATGTGGATGAAAACTGTTTGTGTGTGGAAGTGGTGCTTTATTATTTCAGGAACATGTATCTTGAAATGCACGCTGAAACATGAAAAGCAAAAGATTAGAAGGAAATGCTAAGAATTTCAAGAAAATAGTCAAAAGATCACTAAGTGTTCAAAAGAATTTACAGCGTGTATTAAATATTTCACAAAATTCGAAGGAGAAAATATTTCCAAGTATTAAAAGATATCTCGCACCATATTTTTAGTCCTTTTACGCGTATTTTAGAGAATTTCTAAAGAAACTCCATGAAAAGTCAATGGAATTCAGTATTATATGGCAATCCTACAGAACTTTGATATTTAATCAAAGCTTTTTTAACATTCATATCACGCGAAAGTTCAGCAGAGATTTTAAGAAAATTTGATGTTTATTTCAAAAAAATTTCGAAGTAATATTATATGATTATTAAGTACATTAAAATTTATGAAAAACCAATATTTTATAAATGCATATAAATTGAAAAAAAATGAATATTCATTAAATAATAATGAAATAATGATGTAGATTTATAATTTGGAACTTCAATAAGCCTAGCTAATAACTATAAAAGTGGATATTTTGTATCAAATTATTTGAATTAGAGCACAATATAAATATTGACATAAATATCCAAAGAAAATTGCAGTGTTATGAAAAATATTTTTTTCTTAGAATATAAAATGAAGCAGATGCCATGTTTATTAAGTGATTACACATATACCTATATTATTCCACCACTTAAAACCCTAAGTAACGTTGCACCTGCTGGATTCATGCCTGGTCAGATTTCAAGCATTAGAGTTACATCGAATTTTGGTTGATTAAAAAAATTTACTAATAAATCATACTAAAAATTATATATAAATGATTTTAAACTAGCAGTAAATGCACGCGCGCAACGTGCGCATTCGCCTGACTGGATTTTTATTTCGGAATATTTAAAATATAAACAATTTAAAAACCCATCACAACGAAGTTTTAAATGTTTAGTGTTTAAAAAATTTTTGAACGGATTTAAACTAAGTCACTCAATAAAATATGATAGAATATCAATTGTTGGATTTATTCTCTGAAAGAAGAAATATTCTCTTTTTGTTACGCCTTATGTTTAAAGTTATGACGAAGTAAATTACACTTAACAATCGACGCAAAAGATGTTTGACAGAGGTTTTATCGAAACTAAAAACTTGAAAAATAATAAATGTGAAATAAAGTCAGTGTTTTCCTGTTTTAAGAATAAAAAATTATTTTAAACAATAGCAAGTATGATTCGCGCGATAACTTTCTTCTTAGCTGTCAAACTCTCAATATAAATATTTCAGGGTGGCCTCTAAAAACAACAAAAAATGTCTGGTCTTTTCCCGGTAACACAGATTTTGTTAGGTCATAAAATTGAAAAAATTTAAACATTCGAACCTAAATAAGATTGTTAATTAAGTACTACGCACTTAACTACAAAATGAAAGCTTTAGAACTCTTCTAAATTTAAAGTATTTAAATTTAAAATTAAACAATCTTAAGCTTATTAATTTATTAAATTCAACTACCTTATTTTGGTAATTTAAAACTACGTTGGTACTATAATTTTTTAAGTTTACAGTAAAAAAACTATCCAGACTCTTTAAATGCCACACATTTAATATCAGACAAAATTATTCAATTATTTTAGTTTCAGCCTTTTTCTAAATCGAAAGAGAATTTTTTTAATTTAATTAGATTGGAGGAAAGTTTAGTATTTAATTTGTTTCTGAATTGGAAAAAAGAAAGTTTTGTTTTCAATTTACTTCTTAATTGAAAAATATATATGAATCGATTATTAAATTGAACTAATTAATTAATTAATAATTAATTGAATTGATTATATGAATAATTTATATGATTTTCATGCTAAAAATGATTTAGTTTTTGAAGCTTCAATTTGCAAATGTTACTTGGTAAATCTCTTAATTTTTATTTTTTAAATCTAAAACTTTTTGAATTTAAACGTATTTTCCTTATACTCTTAAATTTGAAACCTGAAAAATGGAACAGTTTTAAGTCAAATTCCGCCAAATTTGGACAACTCCGGAAACAATTATTAGAAAGTGTAGACACTTTCCTTCACTTCACTTCAAAAATCAAAAACAAATTAAACTTTTTTCGAAATTAGGGTTCTTTTTTTCTGTTTCGCTTTCTCATAGAGGAAGCTTTGTAATGGAAACATTTTTTAAAATGGTTAGATTCATCAAATTAAACGTTCCTCAATTTAAAAATGTCTAATACAATGTTCTAAGCAATTGTTCGGATGTGTGTGGATGTGTCGATGTCACAATTTTTTGTGAACACGATAACTTGAAAACGGTGACAGATGAATTGATGTAATTTGGAGGACTTATTTTGACCACTGATATCTTGAAACTGACAGAATGATTTCTAAAAATAAGAATTTCATTTTTTTAATATTTTAAAAATCGGTTTTAACATTAATACATTTTATTAAAGAGCAGGGAAGTTATGGTAATTTATATATTTTTTAAATCGATTTTTATAGTAAAAATTTTCTCATTATCGTAATTTAAAGTTGATTTGAGAATATAAAAGTTGTGTTGATTCGAGACGAATCAATTGACCTATAGTATGGATACATTTTATTGAAGAGTAAGGAAGCTATGGTAATGCATAATATTTGAAAACCCGACTTTTTATGGTGAAACTTTTTTCACTAACATAATTCAAAATTGATGCAAGAACGGAAAAGATTCCTTGATTCGAAGCAAATCGATTGACCTATAATATTAATACATTTTTTTGAAGACTAAGGAAGTTATTCTCATTTATAATATTTAAAACATCTTTTTCAAACAGAACAACTTTTTTCATCGAAATGATTCAAAGTGATAGGTTGCGACAGAACTTTTCCCTTTCCTTTTCCAGCTCGAAAAATTAACATTTCAAATTGATTTGTCATTATATTTTAAACATTGTTTGTATTATTTTGTAATTTTGTATTTTTTGTAAATTTCTATTTTAAGTTGTTTAAAATGAAAACTTTAGATTGTGCATTATTGAAAAAATCACTAATGCTTCCTCTATGAGGAAGCAAATACATTTACTAATGGGAAGCAAAGTGCTTGTGAAATGAGCACCATATAATTATAAATACAAACAAAGTAGAAACATTCGAGATCGAATTAAGAGCTAGTTTTCATCTGAAAAAAGCTTAGATTTTTTCTTTCAAATGACTTCAGGTTGAAAAATAGACATATTATTTAGTATTGAAAATAAGTGTTCATTAGGTTTTGTTTTTAAATTATAAATAATTATGAAATTGAAAAACAATATGATCAAATTGAAACTTATGAAAACGAAAATTAGAATTATTACATTTTTAAAGTTGGTACAAATCTTTATCAGGTATCTACTATATCATGAAGTATCAAGTGACATTCCAAATTGCTAGATAGATCTTTCTAAACTAAAAAATGAGATTTCTGTACAAAAATTCATTGTCATTCTCACCGTTTAAAATTGAAAAATTTGATATTATAAACCTTTAGAGTTTTGTAAATTCATGAAAGGCTGAAAATTATGACTTCGAATTGGAAGCTTTGAAAATGAATGACTTCAAACTTGCAGCGTTAAAGGATAACCAATTCTAAACTTCGTTCAAAATTTAAGTATTCTTAAATTAGGATTTTGAAACTTAGTTATTAAAAATTAATCATTTTCAATTTTTGTATCACGCTTTCTAAAAATCACTTATCTTATTCTTAAGTGTAAAATTAATAACTTGGAAATCAATTACTCTAATTACTAATATACTTTCACATTGAACTAATAGAAAAAGTCGATAGACAAAGCACACGCGAAAAGCGAGCGAAACATAGGAGCTTCAATGTGGAGAAAATGAATGAATCGTAGACTATTCTATATAATAAAATAACAATTCAATTTGAATTTTCTCTCTTCTGAATTTATAATAAAAAATATTAGAAAATTATTATTTTAGAACTATACGAAGATAAAAAATAATTATAAAAGAATGTACATACTGTTCCTTCTTACTGTCTCCTCCCAGAATCATGTGTAGCAAAACGAGAATTATTAGAGCTGTTATTCTCTGCAACACATCAGATATAAAAATCAGATTTCTTGAAATAGTGATATTATATTAATAATTCACTACTCAATTTCTAATTTAAAAATATACAAATACATGCAATACATAATATTAAACTAGAATTCATGTACCCTATTACTGATAAGAAAATCAATAACCTGTTCTTAAATACCATACAATCGTTAAAGAATCTACAATTTAAACATTAAAAATATTATATGCATACGAAGCACATATAAATTAATTTAAATTAGTTTAATTTATATCTATCATAATTTAACTTATGTAACTTTGAATTGTAAAAACAATTTTACTATACTTTTATTATATATTACCCATTCCTAACGTATTAATTCTATAATTGGAAAGTGCAACAAATAATAACTTGCATAATGTAACTAACGATCACTATTATAATAACAAAATTTCAATATCAATCACAAATACACGTTCGCACCATTTTTCTTTGACTTTGGCAATCCTAAAACACAATTTAGAGTTCTGAGAACGACGTCCTAAGAGCGATTGAAGTGATTTCGTTGTCTCTTCGTTTATATGCTCTCTTTTTTGTCACTTGTTGAGTTTATAGTTGTCAATTTCTTATTAAGTAGCCGTGAAGGAATCTCTGGTAGTTTACGGATGATAAGCACTTTCGCGATCTTGTGCGAAATAAAAGGTACGATGTGCTTCATCACTCGCGAATTACCCGAGAAATCAATAAAAAAGATGTCAAACCAAGTTCATTGTCACCTAGAAACTATAGTCTGAAATATTTTCACTTTCGATGTAAGTACAAGGCCATTATTTTATGATCAAATCACTAATTTTGGTTAAAAAGCACAAAGCATTTTCAGGGTTTCGTAGACGCAGATCGAAATCCTTATATATTTGGTCAGATATCCGTCCATCCGCCGTCCATCCGTCGTATTTGATCCTTATGTTTTTTGGAACTCATATTTTGGTTCTTATGACTTTTGGGACTTTTATTTTGGGGTTTATGAACTGAAGACTTATGGCCCTAAACTTAGTGCTTAGAACCTTATTCTGGGTCTTACATTTTTAGGACTTATCATTTTAAGCTTTACGGTTTTGACTTAAAAAATAAAAAATTCAGGAATCCTGTGTAGAAAATTATCGGGGAACAATTCGGCCTATTATGGCTATTATGGCTAAATGATCTATTATTGCGCTGAGTAGAAGGGAAACATTTTTGTATGGTCAAATGCTAGTCTGAACAAGCTGATTTAGCGCTAGCCAGTCGGTATAGTCAAAATATGTTTTAGATGCTTGACATTAAAAATTATTTCCATGACTGTCTAGAATCTAGATGACGAGAAAAAAAATTCTTTGTTTTTCATGTACATTTTTCATTTTTTTATACATCCGATCAGGGCCCAAAAGGATTGACTAGATGATGAGCAAAAAATTATTTTTTTTTACTATTTACTTATCATCTTTGACGGGCTAGCGAGTACCCGATTAGGGCCGGAAAAGACCGTCTAGAATAGACGGTCTACGCAATGCCCTAACTGGACGAAAGTTTTCCCCGATACTTTTCCACACGAGATTTAGTTGATTACTAGTTTTATTATTATTCTATATTAAAATCATGAATATTTGACGGGAATGATTTCAAATAAAAATATATAATTCAAAAATTTTAGATAATACAATTCAAAAGTCTAATTTTTAAAATTATTGCAAATGTTAGTCAAATTAAAAAAGCTATACAGAAAGCAATAAAAAATAATAGTAAAAAATCTAATGGACTTGATTATTGGTATGGGCTATGCGGCGGAAAAGCTGGACGACTAGACACTGCGTTAATATTTAAGTCTATTTTACGAGTTTCATTCAAGCTATTTTCTAATCTTCATTTTCTGTGTATTTAGCTCAAAACATAAATTTGAAATTTATTAGAAGTACGTTACTCAGGCACTACATTATTTATTTTTTTTTACTTAAGCATAAAAATAATTATCTTATCCGCAAGGAAACTAAAGAGACTTCTTGTGGCATCATCCTTCTTGTAGTATAATATCCTTTTATTGTTTTCTGAACGTCATTGATGCGTTTAATATGCAATTATTGAAGATTGGGACAAAGAAGGTGAATAAACGATCTTATTTTTCTTTTTCCTCAATAAAATTCCCCGGAGAAAGTGTGATGCTTTCTCGAATTGTTCATGTTGAGTTTTTGTCCGGGGGCGTGGAAACCTCAACTTTATTCTTCTTGCAGAATGACTCTTAGGCCTTGCGATAAAATATTATGATCAGTCTTCTCGCAAACCTACGTGAGAACAGGTCAATTTTATTCTAAAACGTTTTTGAAGATCTTTAACAGTTTTTTACAGTAACATTTTTCCTAATTAAAAACAAGTTTTATTTTACTTCGATTCTATATAGTAACTAGCACTACTTGTTTTCCCCAGAAATTGAGATCATATTTCATATTCCATGATTCAATATTCCGTTATTTCAAATCTCATAAATAGTTCTCATAAATGTTGACAATAAAATTCAAATTGTTAAAGAATGTCTTTTATATGTAAGAAATAATTCATTTGGATAGTATTTATTTTATAATTGAAAGATAAATAAAACATTAAATAAACTTACTTCTTAAACTAATTATACAGTTTTTGTCTGATTTTTAATACTTGCTTTCTCTTCGACCTTGCTTCTGGGCAAAATGATGGTAAAATAAATTCCATGATTATTTTAGAAAGCAAAGTATAAGTAAGACAATCATAAAATAAACAATTGTAACATGTGTGACAACTATTATTTGAAAACTAAAAATAACTTTGTGACACATTCTAAACATTTTTAATCTAATTTTATATTTATATTTGCAATAAATTCATTATTATGGGAGGAACGGCAGAGCTCAGACGGTAATGTACTCAGAATATATTATAGTAATTTTTTACTGTTTGAAAGGGGTTCCAATCCCAACTTAAAAAAATTAACTAAAAAAGGCATTGTACAAATTTGGACTATCCTCTAATGAGTATTTATATCATATACAATATCTACAGAAATTATAACGTATATTCTCATGAAATAATTTTTTTTAGAATTACAAAACCGATTAATTAATTTTAATTGGGTAGTTAATTATTTATATACTTATGAATTCGACGTGCTCTGCACACTTTATTCCATTAGATACATTTTTATAAGGTTCCTTATTATATTTTACATATCATATTTTTATACACATAAATTAACACAGCAATGGTACAACGGAAATACTAAATTACAGCGTATGGAGTAGATTTGTACGATGATGCTCACTGTTCTTTGGACTTGGTTTTAACTAATAGTGTGAATGTCTAAACATTAAATTTCTATTGTTTGAAGATCCTATCATTTTTGATACTGGTAATTTTTCGCATCGACATAACTATGTTCTTCGGTTTTACTCTCGTGGTGTGGAATTATCTTGTAAATTGTGTGGGTGTGTTTCAAATTCTTCACGTGGTAGGGCACATGGATTATGACCTTCTTTCTGAAAAAAATCATTAAATGTTAGGAAAACTAAATTGCTATTGAATTAATAAAATTAGTCTTTTAAAGCGTAAGATTTTTTAGGAAAATTTCTTTTTAATTCATAATAATTTAGAAATTAGTTTGCTATTTTTATACTTATGTTTATTAAGTTTTAGGTATTTTAAAAAAACTTACGCTTCAATTTCTTCTTGCAAGAAAACTGCCAGCACCAACACTGCCAAACTAAACTGCAACTGGAAAAGCAGGAAATAAAAATTTTGTAATATTCTCAAAAAACAACCCTTTTAACTTCCAAATAAATCTCACTGTATTTTCATTTACGTTAAAATATATATTTCTTTAGGGAAAAATATATTTAAGATCATTAATTAATTTTGAAAATAACTAATAACTTTTGATTATGCATCACACACGTTTTT
>CAKNWT010186265.1:0-10801 GCA_932066315.1 Andricus coriarius
AAAAATCTGGCCTTTGTAATAAAGGCGCGTTACATAATTTTTCTTTTAATGTGTCAAATGCAGTTTGCTGGGAATCTGTCCATACAAATGGTGTGTCTTTTTTCAATAATTTATTTAAAGGTGCGGCGATTTTTGAAAATCCGTCGACAAACTTTCTATAATATCCTGCTAATCCTATGAATTCTTTGATATTTTTTGGTTTTTTAGGTACTGGAAATTTCTTGACGGCTTCTACTTTCCTAGGGTCTGGTCTCACTCTGTTTTTGTCGATAATATGCCCCGAGGTATTTTACTTCAGGTCGCAAAAATTCGCATTTGTCAGGTTGTAATTTAAGATTTGCGTTACGTAATCTATTTATTAATTCTGTGAATTTTTTATTATGTTCTTCTAAAGTGTCCGCATAAATAACTATATCATCTAGGTAGACGAAAAGTTCGGTGCCTTGAAGGCCAGTCAATACTAGGTCCATAAGACGTTGAAAGGTGGCAGGGGCGTTTTTTAAACCAAACGGCATGCGGTCGAATTCATAGTGTCCGAAGGGAGTGGAGAAAGCTGTTTTGTGTGAGTCTCTAGGGTCCATTTTTATCTGATGGAATCCCCATGCTAAGTCAAATACCGAAAAGTATTGGGCTTTCCCTAATTGATCTAAAATTTCTGTAATGTTTGGAAGTGGATATGAATCACTAATAGTTTTTTCGTTCAATTTGCGATAGTCTAAAACCATACCCTATTTTATGTTTCCGTGAGAGTCCGGTTTCTTAGGGACTGGAAATACTGGTGTATTATATGGAGACTGTGATGGCTTTATTATTTTTGAATTAATTCTTTGACTTGATCTTGAATTTCTTGCTTTTGAACGTGGGGGAGTCTGTATGGTGGTGTAAAAACTGGTATTTCGTCCGTGGTTATAATGCTGTGTTGTAATACGTTTGTGCCTTCGAGTATTTCTCCTGGTATATGGAATCGATCTGCGTTTTGTTCAATGAGTTTTTCTACGTGAGCGTATTCTTCATTATTTAAATATTCAAGACGTAATAGTTCTTTGATTGACTTGACTCTATCTTCATTTGCAATATTAAAAGTTTGGTGAACATAATCTCCATCTTTATTTGAATTTAAAAAACAGCTAAGGACTTTTTCAACTGTTTGGTATTTATTATTTTCATTTTGATTTTGTGTAATAAAAACTTCGTTATCTTCAGATGTGAATTCCTCAAAGTCGAGAATTTCTACAGTTGGAATTGCAAGTATTACTGGTTTTTCACGAGTATTAGCGATTTTTAAATATGCTTTACCATTGTTTTTTTTAACTATTGCGTTTCCGAAATATATACCACTGTCTTTAGGCAACAATTCAGGGACGTAACCTATTTCTTTGTCGTTGTTTTTAACTTTTATATAAAAATCAGAAATTGTTCTAGGCGGAATTGTGATTATTTCAGAAGAGTCGAATGGATAGTGTTTTCCATTGATTTCTAGTTATTTTTCTGCATAATTTATTTTTACGTTGTTTTTGCGAAAATATTCACTTCCTAAAACTCCTTCGTGTTCAACTGGTACTTCATTGGAAATTATATTGAAAATGGTTGGAAATTATAAAATATTTACTGTTATTTGACCGAGAGTGTATACTGGGTGTTCATTAATTCCTGTCAATTTCAGACAATTTTGTTTATTAATGTTCACGCACGATTCGACTGCTTTTTCTTTAATTAAATTGGGGCCTGCTCCTGTATCAATCATTAATCTTACAGGATTATTCAAACCATTTGTTGATAATGTTATGTGAGGTATAGTATCTGTGACGCTTAAGTTTACTTTTACTGTTTTTTGTTCCTTTATATTTTCAAAGTTAGGGTCGGATGCATTTAGTTCTTTCTTTAG
The DNA here is from genome assembly GCA_932066315.1 of Andricus coriarius. Taxonomy (NCBI): domain Eukaryota; kingdom Metazoa; phylum Arthropoda; class Insecta; order Hymenoptera; family Cynipidae; genus Andricus; species Andricus coriarius. Next base: position 1,886 of record CAKNWT010186265.1, read on the forward strand.
GCCTTCCTCTGAGCAACCCGTCTGGGAAGGGCGTTGGAGTTTTCCGAATTTATTTGTTGAGGAGGATTTATTTGTTGTGGTTGTTGCTGTTGTTGATATTGATTATTATATTGTCTTTTACGGCATTCATTAATAACATGACCCGGTTCTTTGCAATAGTGACATATTATTTTATTAGGTTCAGGCTGGTAGTTATTCACGTGTTTCGGGTCGTTTCGAGAATCATTTTTATTCCATTGTTGGCTAGGGCCTGTCCTCTCCATGGGGGTCTATCTTGGTTGTATTTATTCGGAGTTCCCCACGGCTCATATCGAGGTTTGTTATTTGACCAATTATTTTGTGGTTGAAATCGAATACTAGTTTGATTTTGAGAATAATTAGGAAAATATTGTCTTTGATTTTGATAATTATTAGGAAATAATTGTCTTTGAAAATTATTTGGGGAAAATTGTCTTTGATTTTGGAAATTATTCGAAAAATTTGGTCTTCGATTATTATTATTATTAAAGTAAGGTTTTGAATAATTATTAGGGAATTGTGCCTGATAATTATTTGTTCGATTAAATTGAGTATTTTGAGGGTTTGATAATTGTCTTGCAAGAATACGACATACTGATGCTACATGACCTGTTTTTTCGCGAAATTGACATTGTGCATTTTCTCCTCTCGTAAAATGTACTTTATTTGATTTAGAAGTTTCTCCTGAATGAAGACCAGGTCGCGATTCTTTTCTTATGTCTTTGTTAGTTGCTAATCTTTTCTCAATTTCAATTGCTTTAGTAGCAAGTTGCGAAAATGAATCTGCTGTTCCTATTCTCATTTCTAATTCTGGTCTAAGTCCTCTAATAAAATGATCCATTGCATAGTTTTCTAATTCAGTTTGAAAAGATTTTTCGGCAGTTCCATTATTGTTCATTTTGTGAGTATCAATAATTCTGTCAGTTATTTCTTTAATACGTGAGGCATAAGAGATTACATTTTCGTTTTCCCACATATATACACTACCGAGTTCCCCTTGAAGTTGATAAACTGTTGTCGTCGGAGAGTATACCGTTTTGAGTTTATTTATTAATTCTTCTATTGAATAAAATATATGGCCATAAATGCATTTTCTTGCTTCTCCCGAGATTTTAGAGCGAAGTACTTTTACAAGATTTGCTTCGGCTTCGCCGTTAGAGACCATTGATCTTGCTTCGAAGTGAGATTTGCTGGTTGGTAGGGAGTTTACTCATACTGCCCTTTTTAATTTCAGAGTCTGAGTCTGATGAATCTAAATTGTCTCCGTTAGGGTTTGTTATTATTATTAGTGGTAAAATATGTTCGATGTTAATTTGCTTATCAACGTCTTTTATTTCGATATTTGAATTTATTTGTCTTGAAAGAAATGTTGTTGCTTGCTTTTCTTGTGATTTTTGGGAATCGTAAATTGAGTTTGAAAAAGAGTACTGCTGATTTCTCCTTGGAATTTTCTTGGTTTTCTACAGAATTTGATTCTACTGAGTTTCCTGAATCTGCAACAGTGGAATTTGCTCTAAAGTTTATTCTACTGTTTGTTAGAGTTTTATCTAGAAGGGTATCGTTTCCTAATGTTTCGTTTTGTTCAAAATTTGAGTTTGAAGCATAAATTAAACTGGTATCTTTTAATCTTTGGACTATCGGTGAGTTTTGTTTTTCTAAGCTTTCTTGGTTATAGTTTAGAGATTTTTTTGTTCGTAAAGGAAGATTTTGGGTATTTTCTACTATTTCTGCTAATGCGGAGTCTTTTTGTGTTTGATTTCTTGTTACGCGTTTTTCAAATTTAGTGTTTAAACCTGGGCCGGACATTTAAAATTGTTCATTTCTAGATTTTTCGAATATTTTGACACTTTTCGGGTTAAAGGTTCACACGCGTATTATAAATGATAAATATGGGCACATACATGTAAATATAACAGGCAGGTAAATATCATTGACAGGTTAGTATCAGAGAAATATGTAATATAGACAGGTTCACATCACAGAGAAATAAATAATATAGACAGGTTTATATCATAAAGAAATAAATATCATAGGCAAGTAATAGAATGAAGAAATTGGAAGTTAGTTGAGTTCCAATGCTTTTTATTTCTTTAATTATCAAGTTTTTTATATCTCAATTTTTTAATAGGTTTTTTAACCATACGTAAAAGAGATAGGAAAAGTTTTGGCATAATTTTTGAAAAATAGATCAAATAGGTGATTATTGAGAAAATTTGAAAAAATTGTATAGTTATCTCAGTTTCTGGTAGCTTTTAGTTTTCTTATTACAAACAAAAATATAAGAGTGTTCATCGATTCAATGGAAACTAGGTTCAGTTTTTAAACTTCTGATTGTCATGAAAGCTTCGGCCCTGACAAACAAAGAGTGACTTGAATTTAAGTTTTATAATTTTGTTTAATTGTATTTGTATTAATTCTAAAACGATATTTTTGAAAGGTATTTTTAGGTAACTTTTGGAAATAATTCCCTGCTACAAAGCACAGGCAGGATACTCTGCTACAAAGCACAAGCAGGAAGGTATTTTTGACAGCTAGATTTAGGAGGATTTTTTAGAAATAATTCCCTGCTACAAAGCACAGGCAGGATACTCTGCTACAAAGCACAAGCAGGAAGGTATTTTGTGTAGGTTATTTCAGATGAATTTTGGATGTAATGGATGAGAAACGTTTTGAATCGTTTTAGATTTGAATTTGATTTTACTTTAAAATAGAAGAGAAAAAAACATTTTGAATTTATTTCTCTATTGGAAGTTTATAATTTCCAAGGCCGTTGCACCAAAAATATACGAGGTATGTTACGTCTTAAGAAAACATAAATTACCTTGTAATTTAATATAAAAAGATGTTTCCTCGTTCTTGACTTATAGTTTACAAGAAACTAAAAGAACAGGGTTGAGGATAACTACCACTACAGGAAATCAGTTCAACATGAATTTACGTATCATTAATCAATTAAGATTTATTTAAATAATTACAATTTGGAAAAATGAAATCTAAAAGTTAATTTTAAATGAGATGCAGCTGGAGAGCTCTTCTTCGCAAACCTCAGACCAAATCCTTTTGTTTAATTTTAGTCCACCTTAAACAGGAATGACTAGTTAATTAAACAGACAAGGAAGAAAATTGTTAAAAAGGTGTTAAATGGTTACTTACAAGTTTGTTCGTGTGTCGACTCGTGTCCACCCTCTTGATTTGTTGAGACGAAGGGCTTCGCCTTTGAATCCTCGGGACCCTGAATGGGGGCCCGTAAGGGGTGACCGATGAATGGAGTCGGACTGCTGGCTGGGGTGACCTGGACAATAGGTTTGATGGCAGGTGCTCCTTTGAACGAAGATTCTCCACACAGAAGTTAAAGAAATGGAAGACCGAACGAAGCGACGGTACTGGGTTGACGGGCCGTGTATACTTGGTCCGGAGTTTAGGGTTTCGATGATTGTACTGGGTGTTGTTCTAGACTTAAACTGGAGGGAAACCGTTGTAGACTAAACTGTGCCGAAACCGGTGTAGATGAAACTGAACTAAACTGACTTTCTGCTTCCGAATCTGCTGTATTTATATGCGAGATCCCTCCTAGGATTCTCACAGGGTTGAGGGTTTTTTGAAGTAGGGATTGATGTTTGTCCCAATCAGCGTGCATATTCGATTATGTAGAAGGTGGTAGGAGTCTTATTATCCAAGGTATGCCCATATATGGAAAGTGTCGCAGTAGCTAATATGTATTATATCCCTTCCTAGTCCAAGGGGGTAATTAATAAGGCAGCCAATCAGCGATGAGGAATCGTGATGTGTCCAAATATGGAGAATGGGGTAGTTACCAAAATATATGGTATCCCTTCCTAGGTGACAATGGCTGAGATATTCTAATGCGTAGAAGGGCATAAGTTTGCGTGTATTATTTGTGTGAGGCTCATCCTCTTATAGCTGTCATCTTGAGGAAGATATTTATTGCTTTTTCATCGAAGATGCTGGTGTCCGTTGCATAGAAATAAGTAGGTCAAGATGCTTAAATCATTTAGCTGAGTATTGTAGGTACCAGCATTTTGTAAACGTGTGGGACTGAAAATCTGGTCTGTTCTTAAGGTTGGCTTGCTGATTAATTTATAGCATTTCAAATAATGGGTGACTCCTTGCTGTGTTTGGTCTGCAAATTCTATTTAGGCCGCTGGGTACCAGCATTTGTATATGCATAGGATTGAAAATGTGGCTAGGTTTTACGGTTACCTTGCTGATTAATTTATGGGCCTTTAATTGTTGTGTGCCCGTTTGTTGCGTTGGTTATGAAAGAATTTGTGTGTATCTCTCATTTTCGTTTACTGCGCTGTGTAAATGCTATAGGTACCAGCATTGTGTAGGCGTATGAGATTGAAAATCCAGCTAGCTTTTCTGGTTGCCTTGTTGATTGGTTTATGTCTTTTTGATTAGCGTGTGCCTGTTTGTTGTGCGAAAGATGATGCGTACAGCTCATCTTGGTCTGTTGGGTCGACCCTTTCAAATCTGATCTTCAAGAATGATTTTAACAGTATTAGGTTTGTTTATAATATGATTTTAACAATAATAATTGGATATTGGATATGATCTTTCAGCTCGTTGTTTTATTGTTGAATATAAATGTTATGTAGTTATAATCTATTGAATATAAATGTTATGTAGTAGATTCTATTAAATATAAATGTTATGTAGTAGAGTCTATTGAATATAAATGTTATATAAATGTTACGTAGTTATAATATATTGTTTATAATTATTTATTATTATTATAATCGTTACGGGACGTGAAAATATAACCCTAACGTAAATAATCAATTTATGTTACTTAATATTAAAAAATTAAAATTCAATCTTTATGTTATTTAATATTGTGCAAAAAATTAATTAGCTAATAAATAATTAATGAGTTCAGAACATGAAAAGCATTCAATCATTGTTTTTATCGAAACATTCGAATAATGTTGATTTTATATTTTTCTGAAAAATTTCAGTCATCAATAACCTTTAAAATTAATTCCAGAAAAAATGAAAACATGTGTACATATAATTTTGAAAATTGAATTCAGATAATCATATCACATCATCAGAAACATTTTAAAAATTATGTACCTGGAAAAGGTGTATTTCAAATATAAATATACTTTTATTATACCAATTTAATATATTGTCAGTAACACAGCTACACAAAAAAAAGTGGTCTGTCCGGAAGATAAGACCCCCCTACCCTTATGTTTTCGGGGTCGCTGAATCCGAATCCGGGATCAGCGTAACGAAGTTGGCTATTTTTTTAAGGTCGTTTCAAGGTCAAATGTCGACAGGGACGTGTGAGTGGGTTGAACCATAGTTCCTATATGTTTTTGGGATCGCTGAATCTGAATCCGGAGTCAGTTTAACCCCATCATGTTAGCTTCAAGGTCAATCCAAGGTCGAATGGTGATAGAGACGTGTGATTGGGTTGAACCATCATTCCTATATGTTTTTGAGATCGCTGAATCTGATTCTGGGGTCAGTTTAACTCCAACATCTCAGGTTAAAGGTCGTTCCAAGGTCGAATCGTGACACACGTGTGATTGGGTTTAACCATAGTTCCTATATGTTTTTGGGATCGCTAAATCCGAATCCGAGGTCAGTTTAACTCCATCATGTTTGCTTCAAGGTCATTCCAAGGTCAAATGGTCATAGAGACGTAGCAGTGGGTTCATAAATCGATCCAATACGTTTTTAGGTCGCGGAATCCGAATCCTAGGTCAGTATAGCTCTGTAATCGTGTCTGGTTCAAGGTCATTCTAAGGTTATATCTATGTGAATAGGAATCACTGTATCCGCCCCCAGGGTACCTCCACGCAGTGAAGGCGGGCAACGGAAGGTTTTTTTTCCTTTTTTGTTTTCCGGCAAATTCCCTGGGTGAAGGCACTCATGCCGTCATGGCGGATACAAACAACGTATTCTTTACGATGCAGGGATTAGGAAAATTATCTTTTTCAAGCTCCCAGTGCTGTGCTATACGCTGTTTTGATTAGTTTGTATTTATTTGTTCTAATTTGTTTAATTTAGTTTCAATTAACGTTTTTCAAATTTTATATATTAGTTGCAAGAGAATTTTTTAAATTTTGTTATGATATTCGACATTTTTATTTTTTTCAAATGAGTGTTGAACGTTACAGCATAAGAACTGACAGTTCTGAACGAAACATTTAAATGTTAGTTTCAAATTAGAGATTAAGAGTTATATAGTCCTATATGGTTTGAAATACAATTTATGGTTTGGGACAACTACAAGATTTTGCCAATCTCTATGATCGACATGGATCAGCCCCATTTCCACGTACCAGTTCCCACTTAATCTTGGAATGACCTTTAATCTGATATGATGGAGTTAAACTGACCCCAGATTTAGATTCAGCGATCCCAAAAACATATAGGAATGATAGTTCAACCCAATCACACGTCTTTATCACCATTCGACCTTGGATTGACCTTGAAGCTAACATGATGAGGTTAAACTGACTCCGGATTCAGATTCAGTTCAACCCACTCACACGTCCCTGTCGACATTTGACCTTGAAATGACCTTAAAAAAATAGCCAACTCCGTTACGCTGATCCCGGATTCGGATTCAGCGACCCCGAAAACATAAGGGTAGGGGGGTCTTGTCTTCCGGACAGACCACTTTTTTTTGTGTAGCCGTGTAATCAATCAGTCAGTTGACAAAATAAAAAGCCTTGAACAATTATTTCCATTGAAAAGTTATTATAACTTTCACTTTAAATTGTTTTTAAACTTTAAATTTCATTTCTAAAAACTTTAATTATCAATAAGTTTTTATATTGATGTTCTGTAAAAAATTAAAAACATGAAGATTGTACATATAATTTTGAAAATTGAATTCAGATACTCATTTGACATCATAATGTTATAAAAAATTACATCATTGTAATGGAGATAGGTTGAAAAAAGAAACTTCTATTAGGTATACTAATTACATCCAATATTCAATCACACCAACTTAAAGTAAATAATTAATGTATATTGCTTCATAGAAAATATTGAAATTAAATATTTATGTTATTTAATTTTGTAACAAAATTAATAAGCCAATATTTAATTCATCATTTTATTAAACAAAAAACATTGAAGAATTATTTTCATTGAATCATTCAAATAATTTTTACTTCATATGTTTCTGAAAATTTGACTTGTTAATAACCTTTCACAGTATTGTAGAGAAAATTGAAATATATGTGCACATAATTTTGAAATGAAAATTCAGATACTCATTTTGCAACATCGACCAAATTTGAAAAAATAATATAATTGGAATAGAGGTATTTTAAACATTAACAAACTTTTATTATACAAATTAAAGTCAATACTCAATTACACAACCTTGAAGTAAATAATCAGGTCATGTTACCAAATCAAAAGCAATTAAAATTCAATCATATTGTGAATTCAAATTGTTGAAAAAAACAATCAGCTAATAATTAATTAAGCTGTTTATAACATAAAAACCATTAAATTATCATTTTCATTCAAACATTGTAATAATTTTGATTCTGCACTTTAAGGAAATTTTCACTATCATTTCTGAAAATGTAATACATTAGTAACCTTCCATACTAATTTCAGAAAAAATAAAAACATATTCACATATAATTTTGAAAATTGAATGCAGGCACTCGATTCTCAACATCAGAATCATTTTAAAAATAATGTCATTGAAATGGTGGTATTTCAAATGTAAATAAACTTTTATTGTGCAAATTATATCTAGTATTCAATTGCATAACCTGAAAGTAACTGATCATTTATGTTCCCGAATTTAAATCAATTAAAATTCAATCTTTATGTAATTCATCATTGTGGTTATAATTAATCAGCTAATAATTGATTAAACAGTTCACAAAAGTAAAAACCCTCAAACAATTATTTTCATCGAAACAATCAAATTATTTTTACGTTATATTTTTTTAAATATTTTAACTTTCATTTTTAAATATTTTGATTTATTAATAAGCTGTTGACAAAATTCCAGAAAATTCATGTTCTAATAGAATCTATCATTTTAAAATATAAAAAGCATTAGACAAATATTTTCGTGTCAATTAATTTTTAATTCATATTTTTAAATTTTTGAATTGCATTACTTAAAATTTTAATTACTATAAAATATCAAAACATATGCACATATCATGTTGAAATTCGAATTCAGACAATCATTTCAGACCATCGCAAACATTTAAAAAAATTATATAATTATAATGAATGTATTAAAAAAAACTATTATTATAAAAATTATAGCCAATATTCAATTACATATCCTTTAAGTGAATAATCAATTTATGTTACCTAATTAAAGTTAATTGATATTCAATCTTTATGTAATTCAATGTTGTGAAAAAAATTAATCAGATAATAATTAATTGATCAGTTTAGAATATGAAAAGTATCAAATAATTATTTTCATTGAAACATTCAAATAAATTTTCCTTTTTATTGTTATGAAAATTTGAATTATTCATAACCTTTTAAACTCATTCCAGGAAAAATGAAAGGATATGTACATATAATTTTGAAAATTGAATTCGGGTATTCACTTCACATTTTCACGAACATTAAAAAAAATCATAGAATTGAACCGCCGGCGATCAAAAGGGGATACGCCCGAAACGCCGTCGTTGTAGGTGGCCCCAGGGTCATATTCTTTTTCAGGTCAAATTTTAATTTTTTAATAACTTATTCCAATAGTAAATTTTATTGCGCATATTTTTAGTCCTATAAATAAATGTGATAGCTTTATTAGTTTTCGAAATAATCAAGAAAATGTTACTTTTTTCTGCACTCGCAAAATACGAATTTTTTGTGTTCAACTCGCGACAAGTTCTACAATAATAGGAATTCTGTAATAAA
>CAKNWT010186270.1:0-13823 GCA_932066315.1 Andricus coriarius
TAATAGATGTCATTAATTTGAAGGGATTCCAAAGAATTTTAATGATTTTGGGACATGTTTAAAAACTCCAAGGAATTGTTAAGAGCTTCAAGAAGATGTAAGAGATTTCAAAAGATTTCAAAGGGTTTAGATGGTTTTAAACGATTTTAAAAAATGTTCATGTGGTTTTAGCTAATTTCCTAGAATTTCGGATGATAAGGAATGATTTTACAGAAACTTACAATTTTTAGGATGATCAAAAATATTCCAGGGGATTTTAAAAGCTCTCAAGTTATTATAATAAAATTGCCAGGATTTCAGGAAGAAATATTTTATAGACTTTGAAAGATTTTAGGATATTTCAAGCGATTCTAAGGAATTTTGAATCAAGTTCAATTATTTGAAGGATTTTCAAAGAATTTGAAAGATTTCAGGATATCTTCAAAAATGCCAAGGAATTTTTAAGAGCTTTACAAAATTGCAAGAGATTTCAAAAGATTTGAAAGAATTTGAAACATATTATTAGTGTATTTTCAATAGATTTCAATAATTTGATGTGATTTCAAAGGATTTTAAAGATTCAAAAATATTTTTAGCAAATTAAAACAATTTCAAAGAACTTCAAGGGGTTTGAAATATTTAGGGTGTTTTAAAAGATTCCAAGGATTTATCAAGAGATTAACAAAATTTCTCGGGTTTCCAAAGATTTTAATTATCTTAAGGGATTTGAACAAATGTTCCTGCAATTGTAAATAATCTCCTATGATGTTTTAAGATATTTTAAAAGATCCCAAGGGATTTATCATCAGATTTCGTAGAATTTCATGGGATTTTATAATATTTTAATGGATTTCAAAGAATTTATTCCAAAAAGCAAGGGATTTCTTAGTGTTTCCAACGTTTGAATAGATTTTCAACTATTGTTTGCAATTCATTTTAATTCATTTGGAATTTGCCCTTAATTCCTACTAATTTATCCTGGGTTCACTTAAATTCTTTCAAATTCTCTTGAATCACTTTAATTTATTTGAATTATTCTCAGTTCACTTAATTTCACTTAATTCAATGTATTTTTTAGTGTTTATTAAATTCATCTTGAAGTCTTTTTAAATCACCTTGAATTCTTAGGCATTTTCTAAATTTTTTTTTGAATTAACTTGATTTTTTTTTACTCAATCCAAACTGATTGAATTCAATACATTTTTTCACATTTTCTAATTGTTTTCAATTGCCTTGCATTCATTCATGGCAGTCATGAAAACAAACAATGAAAAAATTTATCATTATAAATTTAAAATAGTTTTATTCCATTTATAAAAGATTATATATTAAAAATATTACAAGATTAGAATGTTGGTCTTTAACCCTGCATTACTATTGGTAGTCGAATCGACGAACACCGTATTCGTCGACTCGACTACCAATAGTAATGCAGGGTTAAATAATAATGGCTAGGTAGAATGAAAATGTAGTCAGGGACAAGTCAGAAATTTTAAAAATGAAGTTTTTTGGCCACCCCGGTCCACCCTGTCTTGTGAAGTTTGCAACACGCGTGAAATAGTTAACTTCTCGCACTTGTTACAGAATATACTATTTTATCCCTGCCAATTACACCCTCTAAATATAAATCAGGAAAATTTGAGTAAAATTTGAATAGTCCAGACTTCAGACAACGGGGAACAAATTTCAGATTACAGAATACAGAATGTAAACAATTTTAGACAATTAAGGAAATGTTTTAGAGGTAAAACTTATTCAAATTGTTAATGCATATTTGTATAATATATTTCCAAATTTTTAGGTCAGAATAATAATATTGAAGGCCTCTTTCAAATTTAAAGCATCAAACAAGTTAAGTTCAAAATTGAGCGAGGATGTGGTAGCGAAGGTGATTATGAGTTCTAATGGCAATATTGCTGGCAAGGGGTGAGGACGACTACTCAAGGTCTTGCGAAGACACAGACTATTATTGGAGAAAGTAGTCGAGAAAAATGTTGAAGGGTTCAGTCGTGCTCGTATGCCTCCGCCACCAATATTGCCATTAGGTCCTAACCCACATTTTTACAATTTTACAGACGATATAAAAAATCTACAACAAAAATCAAAATTTTAATTAAAAAAAAATAAAAGAGCAATTTTGAGATGCTTTATTGCTGAATTGAAACCTAAAAAGTTTGATTGGAAATTTAGGGAGACCTTTTTTTCGTTGGGAAGCACGTTTTCTCAAATTTGGACGGTGAAAAAAATCAAATTTTCAATTTAAAAAAAAGTAAGAATTTGCTTTTTATCTATTTAATTTCTGAGACACTGAAAAAAAGTTTGTTTTAAAAATGTTTTTAGGTTTCCAGAAAACGGAGAGGGAATTTTTTCGCTCGATGCACACGTTTGGACGTAATAAAAAAGAATTGGACGATGATAAAAATCAAATTTTTAATATAGAAATAGTGAGAATTTACTTTCTAGCTAATAAGTTGCCTAATCGATACAAAAAAGTGTAATTAAAAAATAGGATTAGGTTTTAAGAAAATGGAGCGGAAAGTTTTTTTTCGCTTGAAGGTCACGTTTTCCCAAATTTGGACGATGATAACAAATTCAATTTTCAATAAAAAATAATTAAGAATTTACTTTTTAGCTAATTCAGTTTCTGAAATAATAAAAAAGTTTGAATAACAAATGTTGTTAGGTTTTGTGAAAACTGAGGGGAAATTTTTTTCGCTCGAGGCCTACGTTTACATTTGGACGTGATAAAAAATTGGAGGGTGATACAAAGTATAATATTTAATTTTTTTAAAGTAAGAATTTACCTTCTAGCTATTAAAATGCTTAATCGATAAAAAAAAGGTTTCGATTAAGAAAAATAGGATTAGGTTTTGAGATAATGGACGGGAAAGTTTTTCTCGCTCGAGGCGTACGTTTGGACGTGATAATCAAATTTGAATGGTGATAGCAAATCCAATTTTTAATTTAAAAAAAGTAAGAATCTACTTTCAAGCTATTGAGTTGCTTAATCGATACACAAATATTTTGATTAAAAAATAGGATTAGGTTTTGAGCGAAAATTCACAGTTAGGCCCTTATGGCATGCTAACGAAAAGAATATGAAATAATGAGAATATAAGAAAATCGTTTCGTTAGGATGTGTATTAGATTTTTTTTTAATTTTTTGAGCCAATAAACTTATTTAATCGATTAGTTACTTGAAATCACTGATTTGGAGTAAAAATATAGACTGATTTTTTGTACTCGAAGGTACAGATCAATCAGTCATTGGCTGTAAACCTAAAGAGATGTGCTTACTCTTTTGACCACGCTAAACAGAAATGTATCACTTTAATTCATCATCCTATGACTGTTTCAAAATGTTAAACTTACTAATTTTTTTTAATTAGGTCCAATGATTCACTCAATCCGAAGCATTGATTATATCATTTAAATTGACTGATTCCCTCAATAGCATTTATTTTAATAAATCATTCAAAAAATTGTTTGATTTGTAAAAGTTACTGCAGGATCATTCAAAGTAAATGATTTAACTAGCGGAAGGTCGTGATTAGTTTGTCAAACATATCGTTTAAGAGCCAGCATAACTAATCACTTATTACTGTTAAAAATGACTGAACCCATAAATGAGAAAAATTGTCTGAAGTGATCAGTCAGTTTTTACTGATTTGCCAGTCATCGAATCCGCATTGCTTTAAACCGTCAAAATTGATAGCGAATCACTGATAGAAATAATAATGTTGATTTAACCATATGATCGTTGGTTGAAAAATTACGAGTATATTTATAATATAATATGTGTACTTCAATGATAAAGAGTAGGAAATGCACTTACTGAAATATGGTAAATACAAGTTACTTATATTTGTGGTACAAAAATGTAATATTTGTGTTGCTATTGTATGAAATGCGTAATTCTATTAAACATTTGCTTGAGGGAACTATCTCTGAAATGTTGTCGTTTAGCAATACCCTTTGTATGACTGATTTACCCGACTCGCTTTGTTTAGTTCACAACAGGCCCATCTTGATCGCGCCTGCGCGTCTACTTTCGTAAGCAACAAGAATCGGATGGCCAAAACAGACATACTGTATGGCTGTATCTATACCAGCAATAAAATAGAGCTGATTTAATCATAAATATTGTTGTACCACTTATTCATTTCTATCAGTGATGAGTCACTTTTGTCTGATTAAAATTTAGAGTCTATAAACTAAGAAACCAGTCATTGAATCAAGTAATCTGTAGTACGACCGGCATTGGTGTTTTTTTTTACTGATGAATTAGTAGTTCCACAACTGCTACAGAACTACTGAATGTGCTCTTCTGCTAGTGACCATTCCCTATATTCACCAAACAAACTCAGAAAATAAATTGAATTTCTTTGTACTGATTAAGTTACCTAAACTTTGGTTAATTAATATAAACAATTAAACATATAAAACACTATGTGAAGCATTTTGGTCTTTTGATTTCTGTCGAATTCTCTTAAAATCTTAATGAATTTTCCATTTCTAAAGGGTTCCCTGGCGAAAGTCGAGGCGAAAGTATCGGATAGGAATTCATTCCGAACCAATCCGAAGTCATCCGAATCATTCCGGAATCTGTATCCGAATCAATCCGAGTTCATTCGAACCAGTCCGAAAAAATTTTTACATTTCGTTCGATCCAAATCGGTCAAAAATGAATCCGACTCAATCCGGTTCAATCCGAACTTCCAATACGAATGAATCCAATTCAATCTAAACTCGGATTCATTCGGATTGAAAATGCAGTGTATATCAATCGAATTCGGATTGATTCGGATTCATTTGGATGGAAAATTCTGTTCGGCTTTGTCCGGACTTTTTCGGATTGGTTCGAATTGTCTCGGATTTGCTCGGATACAGATTCCGAAATGATTCGGATTGGTTCGGAAGGAAAACCTATCCGATACTTTCGCCGGGGTTAACATCTTTGAAATCTGATGTTCATGAACTGTTATGAAATCTTGCAAAATCTTCCAAATCAGTTAAAATATGGTGTATGGCAAAAGCCACTCGAGTTTACTCTCATTTGGAATATTCCAAAACTTCATTCCCCGTTGTAAGCGTTCTTTTCTCCAAAAAAAACTTTATTATACTTTCATGAATTGTTATATATGAATTGACTGTACATATATACTTTAAGCATATAAGAAGAAACTTTCCGACAGTAGAAGTACTTTCTATGTTACATCAGCTGCTTGACGCCATTTGTCTTAAGGTACTTGCAGGCAAAAAAAATCAGAGACCTCTATAGCAATAAGTGATGTAATCCTTTGTTAACGTCGAGAGAATGTCACATCAAAACTGGTGATGCTCTGAGAGAGAGTTTTATCATCTAAAGAAATGAGCTGATATTTTTCAGAAGACAATAAATTTCTAATTTAACCTGTTGCTGAGAACGATTGATTTATTTTGAAAAGCGGAAGTAACTTTTTACGTTACTAATCAGGTTTATCGTTTTTCGTAAGAAGGTTTGGTGAAAGCTGCAGATTATGTTTGCAATGTCTATCCATTTTCTGCAATGAACTTTTAGTGTGATCATACTGTCAATATCATACAATATTGTATACAAAAATATATAAGGAAGAAAGGCAAATTTTGCTGCATTATATTAGAAATCATCATAACTGATATAATGTCATTTGTCTCTCATAGAAATATAACCGTAACTTATTGTTATTATTTTCTACGAATGAAATACAGCTCCAACTTGAAATTTTATGGTTGTAGAAAGTTCTTACTTGGTACATCGAGACTGATTCTCACGCTGACTTTGAAATGTAGTTACGTCAACGAGAAACCTATAACTACATGTATATAGGGTGAACTCGATGAAAGTAAACAGAGGACGAAAAGAGAGACTGCCTTAGCTTTTTGTATGTTTAAAGTTCTGTATTATTATTTTTTTATAGTAGAAGTATAGTTGATGCTATTTCTTAGTTACTTAATTCATTCTTTATTTTCACTTTAATAAATTCGCGAATAAGGAAGGCTCAAGATTCTCGAATTAAAAATTTGATCTTCAATCTTTTTAATAAGAGAAAAAAAGCTTTTTAGAAGATACTATACGAATATGCCAAAGATTATTTTTCGCTACATGATTTTATTCATTTTGTATTGCAAATTCATATCACGTATGCCTGTGCGCCACTTCCACCTGCCTATGATTCGCTACTGGACACGATCCCTCGCTGACATCAAATGACCTGTATCTTATTATAGATTCTTAGAGAAGTTAACCATTTTCAAGAAAAGTGTTCTTACAAGTTCATTTCAGTTTCTCAAAGTATTACTAAACAATATATAATTTTTTTCATTAATGTGCTATTATTTAACGAATTCATGTTGCGGAAAAAATTATTAAACCTTAGAGAAATGTTCTAATGTAATTAATGTTAATTTTGAAATTGAGAAGTGAACTTAGTATATACTTTAAGATCGATGGATACAGCAGCTTGAATTGGGTATTGTGTTGTGTATACTGTGATATACTCGTATAATGCGTAATTGTATATCTATATCTACAATATTGATGTGCGCGCGCATGGGCGCCATATTAGATTTCTTGTCTCTTCTTTCCGGCTTCGTTCTCGCCGGTTCCCGTTCTGCTGAGTGTTCGAACAATATTTTAAGTCTCTTGGAGTGTCTTCGCATCTCGTTTATGGCACGAGTATACACTAAACTTCCCGCAGAAATCAAAGCAGGGAGTGGAGCGTATACTTCACGCTGTTTATGCTGACAAATTTCATTTTAAAGAATCGTTCTTGGGTTCTTTTACTTTTCCCGCCAAAATTTATATCTACGTATATGCATTGACACTCTATACAAACTTTAAATGTATTATTAATAACACGTTACTCATTTAGAACCGAAACAGAACTATTACCAATATCATGTCCCTAGCAACAGCGAAAAACATCCCATAAAAATGTCTAATAACAAAAACATAAATATCGAATAAGAAGTCCTAACAAAAAATGCACTAACAACAGTACTTTTTACAGAAATGCATAATAAAAAGTCTTACCTAACAGTAAATAATAGCAATAGCTGTTAATGTCCATACCTACTAACAAGCTTGGCCTAAAAAATGCCCAAAATATCGTCGTCAACAGCAAAGATCAATAAGATTTCCCTTGCAATGAGCCATAACGTATGTTCTTATGGCTTGTTGTAAGGAAAATATAATAATAAACTTCTTCTGGCAATTTTGAACAACATACTGCGTCAAAAAGTCATAAAAAGCCTATGGTCAACAATAACAGCAACAATGAATAAAAGCTGTCAATAAAGCTACTCCTATGGCTGTCCAATAATAAAGACATGACAATAAAGACATGACTCTATTAGCTGTGACCATGAGGAAACATCAAACCAGCATCAACCTAGATAATATCTGCCAATAACAAGGTTCATTGCGTTAACTAAAAATATTTATGACAATTTCCCCTCCCTTTATGAATTAGAAATAAGTAGAACTTTATTCTTCATTAAATTCTTCATTATCCACAACCTATAAGCCTTTCTATGATTCATAATAAATGCACTGGTAATAACTAATCACAATTGCTCTAACACTGGCTGATAACAAGATCTATAGTCTTGAAGAACTATGTAAACGTCAAAAATAAGACTTATTCTTTATAAGGACATTTTGATTAGGAATACTCATCGCCTCAATACAGAAATTATACAAAAAACACACATCAAAGATTTCAAGGTATTTAAAAGGATTTCAAGGGATTTTACGTGTTTTCAAGCGAATTAAAGGAATTTGAAAGGACTTGAATACATTTCAAGATCTTTTAAACATTTCAGGGGAATTCAAGCGATTTTAAGGAATATCGTAGGATTTGAAGGAATGAATGGATTTTAAAGGTTTTTAAGGCATGTCAGACGATTTTATGGGATTTCAGTCTAGACATGTGGAATTAGACATATTAATGAAATACATCACCTGAATTTCTATCTGATCGGATGAATTCATCTTGATTTCAACTCGGAATTTCTACTTGTATTTCCACGTGGATATTTTTAGTTGGATGGTGATTATGATGTATACTATTGCTAAGAATCTAGGATACTTTGCATTTGTAGAACAGCAACTATTCCCCAGTTAATAATTTGAATAGTTGGACCAAAAGTACAGAACACACCTGGAATGATCATGTACTTTGGTGAAATCTCGAGAATATTCTCCCAGAGTGGTAATGCTGGGAACCAGGAGTAATACGAGTGACAGCAGTAACAAAGAATGAAGAAGGAAAAAAAAGAGTCAGAAGCAAAAGATGCAGAAGAAGAAGAAGGAAGAAAGGCCTAACAATGTCCAGTAACAAACCAATGTAATACTTATTACTTATATTTATGAGAAGCCTTCAGAAGCAATTCTTAAGAAAGAAAAACCTCCAAATCTAATAAGACAATGATTACTAGAAATAGCCCAAGACAATTCCCCTAGAAACAACCGTGTTCATTAAGTTCATTTTAATTTTAACAAGTCTATCCGGGCACTCGAAATGTTCCATGTACATAGAGTACATGGTAAAAAATCACCTTTTATAGATTTTGGAATAACTTCTATGCGTTTGGGAAAAAGTTATGGTCAAGTTACAGGACTATTAGAGGACTTTACAAGGAAGAATTATATGTATCAATCATATGGGTTGGTAATCGTAACATAAACATATCTCCACGGCCCATGATGTCCCAAAAAGTATCCCTAAATTAAAAAATGTCAATTCTGCACGAAATGTACATCTTTAAGCACTTTATTCTCGTTTTTTTTGCCAAAAATTATTATTGTTCGTCCAGTGGCATAATTATCAATATTTTAAAGTAATTTTAAAATATTTGAACAATTTCAATTAGTTTAAATGATGGGGTTTTCTCAAAAAGTCGTTTTTTAACAGAATAATTATCTCTAGGTTGCTTTTTATATAACAAATGAAATTTGTTGAATACTTCAAAATCACTTTGAACTATTGGTAGATTTTTCACAAGATTAACAGTATTGATTTTGGCAAAAAAAAACGAGAATAAAGTGCACGAAGGTGTAGATATCGTGCAGAATTCATGTATTTTACATGGGAAATTTCGAGTGCCCAAAGTTAAAATTAAAATTGAAAAAAGAATATGTAATTGATTTTTTTTCGGATTTTAAACCGAATTTTGGGGATCGCTGCCCTCCAAGACGAAAAAAAATTCCAATGAATTTTTGAACCTCCCCAATGTCCAGAATCTTCTTTAAAGTATGAGCAATACAGCGGTGGAATCGTCTCAGTCCTGGGTCAGCACCGGCAGCCTTTGTCGGACATTTAAATTTCCGAGTTCTCGCTGAAATTCGGCTCCGTATCGGTCCTATACCGAGTCGATTGTCACTTTTACTACGGAAAATCATCCTGGAAGTGGAAAAACAAGAGTTTGGCCCAGCTTCGGCCCATCTCTAGTTCGAAAATCAGCTTAACTCTGGTAGAACAAAAACCAGGAAAACCAGAGTCCGGCCCAGCAACGGCGCATCACTGGGCCAAGTCTCAGTTTTACTAAATAACAGCAGCCAATCAGCGCACTATGCTGTAACGTCTGCGTTCAGTACGTCAACATGGCCGATATTGAGATTGACTATTATCGAAAGTTCCGTGCCATCATAAATTACGATGGCATGGATGATGCCATTCAACGTAGATTACGTTAATACATTTTAACGTTTTTTAAGTGATTAAAGGTTGCGAAAGGTAATTCGACGTTTCGTAAAAACTAAATTTTCGGGATAAATTCAAGTGATATATCCCAATTTTTGACCTGTAGTTTATCCTAACACCAAATCAATAAACTTGAAAAAAAACACAGAAAATTCAAGAAAATCTTTTTAATATTCCCTCTTATTCATTTGATAAGTTTTAATAGCTGAAAAATGCCCAGGTGATAAATGATTTATATGGGGAGTTTGTTGGCAAGAATAGATTTACTTATACATTTCGAAATCTTAAACAGTATTGAGCCAGTATTGTTAGCCACTAACTAATAATTGCAGTTCTAGCTGCTATCCAAAACGAAATAGCCGTATTTGCAGTCTGGATAAGTCACCTGTTAGTTTTCCAAACCCACAGTAAAACTCATAAAGACTATTATTTCCGGTCATGTTTGTTAACATCCATGATGTCTATCGTTTTGCAAAATGAACGCTCATATAAACCACCTAATCCGAAGGCTCTGGAATCATCTTTGATGGATTCGCAAAAGTGACAGGTGACTTATCCGAACTGCAGATAGGACTATTTTCTTTTGGAGGGCATAGTTAGCGGCAATCAGCGATAAAAAAGTGATGGTGTCCAGTATTGGGACAGAACTGGCCGCCAAGTGCAGGCCATAGTTATCATTTCGGGAACAGTGCGACATAGACAGCTGAATTTCGGCTATAGTTTTTTCGATGCTGGGCCTCTTATGACTTCGCACTTGAGAACCTCCTTTGTTCTTGTTTGTACTGTACACTATATAAGAGTTGTCCCTACTTTATGCCCCGAATGTGGCCCATCAACAATGTTGCTATCCTTAAAAGAACATCATTTCCCGCATTTGGATCATCTCTCCCAACACTTTTACTCTCCCTGGATCTGATAATCAAACTTTGTTCTACAATCCACAGCCCTGATCAGCCATGTACACATAAAGAAGGATCAAAAGAATCTTGAGGAGATTCAAGGTCGAATAAGGTGTTGGTGATCTTATAGCTATACTATTGTTGGGATGCTGGGACTCTGCGGAATAGCAACTATTCCCAAGCGAATAGTTTGCATAGTCGTTCTAAGAGTACACAAGGCACCTGGAACGTGCGTGCACTTTGGAGAAATCTTGAGAATAATCTCCCAGAGTGGTAATACTGGGAAGCAGGAGTAACAGCAGTAAACGAAGAAGACGAAGAAGGGAAAGAACAGAAGAAGAAACAGAAGAAGAAGAAGAAGCGGATGAAAAAGAAGGGGAAGAAGAAAGACTCGATGAAGGAGAAGAAGGAAGACGAGGAGAAGGTGGCGTGTCTAGTGACTAGTCATCTACCCACGCGCGATGAATAATTTTACCATGGGTGAGATATCCTCAGACGTTTCTCGGCCGATCGTTCTGGCAACGTGGTTGCCCATTGAATAGGTATGGAATGGCCGGCAGTCGGCAGGTTTCCGGAGCTGCGATGGCCGTCATCGGCAGTGGCTGACTTACGCGTTCGTTCTCCGTTTGCAGGTATGCCCGGTATTTGAGGTATAGCTCGACTCGGAGACGTCGGAGGAGCGAAACGAGTGGGAGGATGGGATTCGACCCGACCGGATAAGCCAGGGGGCGAGAAGGAAAGACTCGCGCGCGACAGAGGAGAGAGAGACGGGGGGAGAAGCGAGTAAAAAGAGAAAGGTGCATCTGGAAGGAGACCCAGAAAGAGAGAGGGCACTTGGGCCCAAACTCAGAGTCCCAGAGTCTCAGGTCTGCGAAGACACACACCCTCACGTAACGGCCTATACAGATAGGTGCATAGCTGGGCCTTAAGCAGGCTGAAGGTGGGGACTGGATTGCAGTTCAGTAAACACAAAACACAAAAGTGTGCTCGCTTGCCGGGTCAGCGTCAGCGTCAATGTTGCCTGTTGGAAAGTCTGGAGACCGAGGAAGGTCTTCTTTAATATGAAGGAGGGGAATCTTTCCATTGTTCATTTCGAAGATTGCAAGCTAATGATCATCATTTAGCGGATTTGGAATAAATGCCTGTGAGATTGTATGAACGACGAGGAAGATTATGTCATTGTTGTGGGCGTCGCCGTATCAAATTCTGAAACCAAAAGTAGAGCAAATTCAGAGGTTGACGGATTTTGTCTTTTCCTGTCTTGTCAAACAACTCGAGGCTATGGAATTCCAGTCCAGGAATTGCATATAATCTTTTGAAATTCTAAAAATGTTGATGATTTCTAGAGAAGTTTCGAGAAATCCTTTAAAACCCTTTATTCAAATCTGGCCAACCGTCAAAATCCAAGAGGTCAACTCTCAATGCGAACATAACTGTTCCAGGCTTGTGCTGAATGGGCCTGTACACTTGTACACTGTACAGCCTCCAATTGTCCGTGTAAACTGTA
The DNA here is from genome assembly GCA_932066315.1 of Andricus coriarius. Taxonomy (NCBI): domain Eukaryota; kingdom Metazoa; phylum Arthropoda; class Insecta; order Hymenoptera; family Cynipidae; genus Andricus; species Andricus coriarius. The sequence goes on from CAKNWT010186270.1 coordinate 12,111, forward strand.
AAGGATTTGGAGGAAGAAATTGTCCTGGTGTCTCTCGTGGGTTGTAAGTCCTTGATTCGGCCCTGAACTTGTGGCCACGTGGTAGAGGTGTACCGCCTTGCTGTTTCATGCTAGTTGCCACGACTGGCTTGAAGCTACACAAAGATACCCAGAAGAAGAAGAAGAGTGTGCGGAGGCCAAAGGGGCTCGACCGGCCGCCCGGGAAGCGGGAAGGGGTGAAAGGGCGGCAGCGAGGGAGGAAGGAAGAAAGAAGGAAAGAAAGAAAGAAATTACGAAAGAATGTATTCGGATTACTCGGTAGTAGGTGGGCAAGGACTGGTTGGCTGCTCTCCGGTGGGAGCCTCAACTTGGCTTGGTCTGACTGCCGAGTGCCGAACAACTCTCCTTATCTTCTGCTCTACTCTATGTAGCACTGTGTGCAGTGTATATCCTTTATTCCGTATTATACACACTTCCATTTAAAAATTCCAAAAATGAAGGTGCAGACTTTGAACTAATACGTTTCCAAAGCTTATGAAGTTTAACTTGGATAATTATTAATTAGCTACTGAAAGAGTCTGGTTGAAAGACAAGTATCATGGCTTTGGATGCAATTTATTTGTTCAAATCTCTGCTTTCTGGTGTATTCCCATAAAGCATGGTGATTACTGAAAATATTTCTTCGAAAAGTCTACTATCCATCTGCAAAAATCGTTCTATGCATTTAAAAAGCAGTAAACTGATATTGAAGTCACTCCCCAAGGAAGAATACATCTTAAACAGAATCCTTTGTATCTATCGAATGCACATAGTTTTCCCATCCATTCTGAACTTTTAAAACACATAAACCGTTAAACAATAGCGGTCGCCGTACGGAACACCCGGTGACCGGTATTTCTTAATAGCTCTGCTATAGTTGAGAGCGATATAACAGTAGGTATGCAGCAAACAGGGTCCCTTCTCCATTTCCTCGTTTGGCAGTAGGCGCCCGATTGAAAAACTTTGAGTAAAAGCGCGTGCAATACTCGTTTTTTTTTCACCTCGTCAAACCTCTTGGCGTTGCTATTGTGAAAGTGAGTCGAACGCGCTTTCGCGAACATTATTTTAGCGACTCGCGATCGCTGTCGAATGATCCAGATCGAGACCTCGTTGTCCTTCCTCTTTCTCCATTCACCATTCAGGCTTCTGAAAGATGCAAAAGTGATAAATTGAAGTTTTAAAATGACCCTCGATTCAAAATTGACTCTGGATCTTTCATTTAACCTTTGCCACCTGTGGGGCGATAGACTCCGAGCATAATTCCCAAAGGCTTGCACATACAGTACATGTGCAGTAATGCAGTATATACCAGAACTGAGGCTGCTTATTTATTCACCAGCAACATCTTCATTAAGTTACATGCGAGCAGCGGATGATTTTGCAGGATCCGTTTTCTCGCTTCCCCCTTTTGACCGGTAAGCGAATGTACTCGGTACACGTCGGTATGTGGATACTTGAGCAAGGAACTCTTAGACTTGCACTCACAGATAGAGGGTTCTACAATCTACACCCGCAAATTCCCACCGTTGAACGGCCCTGATTACGAAACTACACTACCGTTCAAAACTGTGACACCACTTACTAAAATCCTATTGACAGATAGTCGTTTATCTCGATAGATATTTCCCCGTAAATACAGGTGGAAATTATATAGTAGCTTTCCAGTACTGGCAAATTCTGATGATAATTAGTTTC
>CAKNWT010186278.1:0-10603 GCA_932066315.1 Andricus coriarius
CTTTTGTGGCATCAATGAAAGAGCCAAAGGGGAGGGACGGTTTACGAAAGAAAAGAGAGAAAGATTTCCGACGTGTAGAGATAGAGATAGACTCTACAAATGTCATTAACTTCACGGCGGCGTAAATAAATAAATCACCTCTCGACGTTGCTCGGTGGCTGAAGAGATTAGAAAAGGAGGACCACGCTCGTGAATACGATTGGCGGAAATTTCGCAAACCACCTTCGTGATTGGTTGACCGGTTTCTACCGGACACAAAGAGGCTCAGAGGACCAGGGCCTCTTTTTCCATCTCCATATAGCGTTGCACGGTCTTTGAGCCGAAAAAATTTCAAGACTGAACTCGAGACTCTTTCTGCACCGAACCCTTTTTGTAGGATTTATAGTTGAGAAGCAATCTTGTAATTAACAATTAAAAATTGAGATAATTACAACTGGAATTAACGAACATGAAAGCTGTGCGTAACATCTAAAGTGCGCGAATTTCTGAAAGATACTCAGTCCCACAATCAGCATTTATTTATGAGTTTATTTCTTATTAATTCATCCATTCAGGTTCTGCTTGCCATTTTGCCACTTAAATGTGATAACACGTAACAGTTATCGTTAAATTTTCAATTACATTTTTTCTTAACATGACTTATAGTTAATTCACGTTGAGTTCAACTGAATGTGGTTAAATTTAAGAGAAATTCATCTGACGTATCAACTCATGTAATTGATCAATTAATTAAAAAATGGAGCGAAAATTTTATGACTTTATAAAATTTCATACAAATGGCTTAAAATTATGTTAAAAAGTGACAAATGATTTTCTTATATTTTCAAATTTTGGTTTCCATATTATATGAAAAATTATAAGTAATTGAATAATTTATTATTCCTTGATAGCACATGTATCAAGAATTGTTTTTAAATCCGCAATATTGAGTAATATTTCAGACTTCAAAAATAGCGAGCCGATGCAATGGCAAGCTTAAGTTAGTAGATAGTTAGTTTAAAATGTTCTTTATTGTTTTTATATTTTTGTTACATATAGGTGTGGTATACATTTTTGGTTCCTATCTTAAACGACTTAACCCGAAAATAGTTTTTGAGTTCTTATTGTAGTTGTGGTAAATTTTTGATTCACTAGTTTTGAATCTTATTATTTAGGAAAAATTGAGGAAAAACATATTTAATTGGCAAGCTTAATTCGTGGACGCTCTCCCTCTTATATTTTTGGTGTTTCATTTTTCTTGCGAGAAGAAATTAGTCGCCAAAATATAAAAGAAAAGTAACTTAAAGCCTCGAATTAAGCTTGCCATTGCACCGGCTCGCTGTTTTTAGAGTCTAAAATCTTTCTTAATATTTCGGATTTTTTGTTGTTGTAATTCTTGATAGCTGTGCTATTGGTGATAATAAATAATTTAATTATTTATTGTTTCTCATATGTTATGGAGCACAAAATTTGAAAAATATGAGAAAATCATTGGTCACTTTGTAGCATGATTTATGACATTTTATAAAATGATCAATTTTTCACTCGATTGCTATTGCTGTTAAAAATATTACATTTTTCAATCAAATTTCCTTAAAAATTATTTTAATTTAAAAAAAAAATTAGAGGCGGACATGAACCTACGTTTTGACCTAGGTCTAAGTCTAAGTATATGTCTAAACAGTAAACCTATAGGACGCACATGATTTTTTTCTTCACAGAATCATTTGCCACTCAAATATGTTGTTTTTAGATGGGAATAAGATGACACATATCTTGACGATTTGCCGAAAACTTTTTTTAACAAATTTATAAATATTTGAATTTAATACATTGAAAATGCGGATAATCAAAAAATGGTCAAAATGTTTGTTAGAAATTTGATATTTTTTAATCTAATATACATAACCGTTTTTTTTTCTCTTTTTTTCTATAGATTCGTTATAATAGTCTGCTCTGTGCCCGAACCTTGTTGAGAGGAGAGCATTTTTTGTCTCAAAACCGATAATTCATGTTTTGGCCAAAACGACACAAGCGTATTTTCGATATTTTTGCGAAAATATGTATAAAATCCTCTAAGATTTATTTTTGCTTAACAATAAAATTTGATGATGCGACAAAAACCCCAAAAGGACTTATATTAACGGCTTTAATAACGTGTTGGTAGAAAATTAATGAAATTAAGTTAGACAAAATGGAGAGTATCGATTATGTCCAAAATACCGGCTTTAAAGGAAAAAGTTGGATGTAAAAGTTGTTGAAACTTTTAAATTATACTCTTCTTTGCTCTTTATTTCACCTTCAAATTGGATTGTTGAGAAAATATAAGTTTGAAAGGATTGTATTCGTATTTTCTCAAAAATCTCGAAAATAACGCGAGATGAAAGAAAGTTCCAGGTGGCATTTTTCGAGAACTTTTTTACAGTAAATACATTGTATTAGATTAAAACATGTTACACTTTTAACAAAAGTTTTGATATTTCGCGTTTTGAATGTACTAAATTAAATTCTCATAACTTAGTCCAAAAAAAAAATCCTTCAAATTGGTAAGATATGTGTCATATTATTCCCGTTGAAAAACACCATATTTCAGTGGCAAATGATCCTCATCTCTTAAAAATTCAACCTCAATTTCTTAGGAGTTGTTAAACTTTTTTGGATCGAACTCTTTTTCTCTATGTTCAGCAACTGAGATATGTTCTTTTTTTTACAAAATTTTATTTTTATACCAATGTATCAGTAATGTACTTAAAATGCGCAAACTCTTACGGAGAATGGAGGTACGAAGAATATTGACTTACAATGTCGAGTGTGTCTGCAGATTTGCAACCCTGACGTAAGTCACGTTTCCTGTTTGCGTGGTTCACACTTGAGTATCTTTGACCCGCACACTCTGCGCAATTTTATCTTTTCCAGTAATTTTTATCGCCTCTTCCATAATACACCTCTTGTACACTGAAAAAATTTAGTTGCTATCTAAATAGATAGACTTACTATTTTAGTTTGTCAAAACGACTATCTGAAGGTAGTTGAGCTTTCTAATATAGTTAGTCATGTCTACTCATAAATTTGTAGGTATAACTATTTTCTTTTTGCTACATAGGGACGCATTAAAATATGTGTCACTATACTATCGTAATCTGAATTACAAAGATCCCATTGGGCACGCGGACCTCTTTTTTTGTTACTTTGTAGGTTAGGATTTCCAATAAAACTTGAAACTCGTTGGGTTTTACAATTTCTTATAAATATGTTCGAATACTTCGATATAACCTCCGAATCCTAAACTTTGTAACACTTCTGATATATCTATTATTTATATAAAAATAATGAGCTTTAATCTAATTCTCACATCAAGTGAGCAGTGGGTTACGACGGCCATGTCTAAACGTTCTCCCTATGTTGGTACCTTTGTCGCATTCTCAGTCGTACCAAGCAAGGTTGCAAATAAAATAGTTACTCCACCTATACTTTAATTTGTTAGAGAAATGAATTAATAATACAGATGACTATTTTATTGGTGACTCTGGCTACTAAAACGTTACTAACGTAAACTAGTCACGAGTACTACAAACGTCTTCCTACACTGATAGAAATGGTAACGTTGATTTAACCATATGATCGTGGGTTGAAAAATTACGAGAATATTTATAATATAATACGTGTACTTCAATCATAAAGAGCACGAAATGCACTTACTGAAATATGGTAAATACAAGTTATTTATATTTGTGGTACAAAAATTTAATATATGTGTTGCTATTGTATTAAATGTGTAATTCTATTAAACAGTTGCCTGAGGAAACTATCTCTGAAATGTGTCGTTCAGCAATACCCTCTGTATGACTGATTTACCTGACTCGCTTTGTTTTGTTTACAACAGGCGCATCTTGATCGCGCCTGCGCGTCTACTTTCGTAAGCAACAAGAATCGGATGGCCAAAACAGACATCCTGTATGGCTGTATCTATACCAGCAATAAAATAGGGTTAATCTAATCATAAATATCCTTGTACCACCTATTAATTTCTATCAGTGTAAACCGACTACTTGCTTAGTCAGTGTTACTAACTGAATAGTTGTAAGAACCAATTAATGCTTTACTAATACAAAGTTAGTAGCCCCAACTATTCATTTTTCTCAGTGTAGCTGGATTTCAAAGAAAAAGTACGCTCTCTTAAAATTAAACAGTGAACTCTCACTGGTCGAAACAGCAAGAAGTGTGTCACTGAAATTCTTTCAAAGACCGCACTCTAATTTCACAACAATAAATGAGGAACGGGGTGCATTATAATAGGAAATAATATATTACGCCTAACTGTGGGAAGGCCCGTCATTACTTCAACGTGTCGCGTCGCTCAAAGTCAAACCCAAGTGGCCAGGAGCCTCTCCACTTTCAAGCAAAAGATATTATGTCCCCTGCTTATTGCAGTCCTGTCCCAAATATTTATAACACAAACACTAGTACACAATAAATTTTGTTTTCACTCGACAAATCCAAGACCCGACCGACAAAGCGTGCGTACCAGACGACTGTGTGTTCATGTCTTGGCCGCGTGGAGCGCTATATCACTGGTTGAATCTCTAATTTCGCATCACTGGTGTTTATAGTAACGCTGTTTTAGTTGAGTCACTTACTGTTTCATCCAGTCAAAGTAGGAAAATCACTGGTTCGCCAGTGTTAATTAAAAATACTGATGCAACCAGTCATAATTTCACTGGTTCAGTTTAAGAGAGCTTCTATATACCTGTTCGTAGCGGAGTCTAAAAACATGTTTGATTTGATACATCTTAGTCATTAATGTACAAACCACAAAGAATGCTACATTTTTGTCCCCTTTTCACCTCAACGTAATGGTAGTTGAATTTGCATAATGCCGGGGTACAGGAAACAGAATATTACACTTTGTTCATGTACGCAAAGACTTTATGAAGTTAAATTAGAAACTAGGAAGCGCAGTAACTATTTAAACTTTTCTTCTTCACTGCAATTCGAATTATTATTCTACAAAACTGCAATCTTCTACACATGATTTTAAAGTTGGATCCCTCTTCAATCCTCAGTAAAACAAAGATTTTAAGTTCTAAGAGCCGCAGACCCTATTCTCACTTACGAGTTCTAAAGAAATAAGGCTGGTTAAAAATACATGGAAAAAAATAATATATAAGCTGTCTATCGACCCTAGCAGATTACTTCACTCTTTGACATAACGTAATTAAAATACTGCTGTCCAACGAAAAAGCCTAGTAAGTTGGACAGTAATATGTCATTTTCTTTTTTTTTTTAATTTATGAATATTTTGTTTCTATAAATTGAGAAACCATTCGTGTCGAACTTTAGACAATAGCGAAAAATAAGTGTTCAAAGCTCTCTCATTTGTGCAGTAATTCAGTTTGCTCATGTAAAGAAACAGTTTTTATAAAACATCCATTTCGCATATCTTCACATCGAATCGGGTTTCATAATTTAAATACAAAATTCTGTAAGGCAGTAAAATTTTTTTCCGTGTGGGAAATTTTTTGAAGATGAAAATAAAGGCCTGATAAAAAAAAGGGTCTTATCTATATGTAGTATAAAGTCAGTAAATCACTGTAGAATAATTTTCTCAAGAATTTTTTCGTCAAGAATATTTCCCGATTTGAAATTATTGATAATTTTATTTGAAACCCTACTCGCCTATTTTGCAAGCACTCAAATGACCATGATCGTAGGTCTTTCAGCAATTTTTTTTCTTAAGTGCGTGGAAGAAGAGCTTAACTGAGAGGAGAAAGAGAAAGGGTTATCTGTTCGAATGGAGAGGGGTGTGGAGGGTCCGATGCCAAGAATTCGAGCGTCTCTAACTTAACGTTGAGTCTTTTGCCTTACCGACCTTGACCTTGAACCTCGTTAGGTGTGCGTATGTGACGTAAGTCACATGTCGAAAAGTTGTCACGTCTGGCACGTGACAACTTATCCACCGGCCCGGTAGTGGGCTTTCTTGTTAAAAAATTGCAATACAATAGTAAAAAGATTTAAAAAATGATCTCTTTATTTTTTGTCTAGATTAAAAATTGAAAGCCTTATTTTTAACAAATTTTGTTGCCTCGATTTAATCTATTGAAATACCTCAACAATTCGATTGTTGAGAAAATTTGCTCACTCTCCGGCCAAGTGGCGCTTAGGCCTTAGCTTAGCCTTAGCCCCTCTTGCCATTCTCCCCTTGATATTTTTGACCCAAAGGATTGAGAATCACTGGTTCATCCTTAGTCGAACGAACCGCTTCTGGCTCGGCAAGCCATCAATCATTTATTTTAAGGATATATGGTCTATTCCTCCCTTCCACCCCTCAGGACTCACCCTTCATCCCTCTCCCGATCACATTAACTGTTTGACCCTCGTGGTGGTACTTTCCAATGTGGCGCCCCTCCCCTTCTTCTAGCATTTCTGGTTTGCTTTCTATCTTGGGTCGCGAGCAACTATGTCTGTCCTGTTTCTTCCAGGTCTGTTCTTTTTTCTCTCTTTCTCCCAAAATACCAGACCTCGTGCCGAGAGTAGCCTATACTGTAGAGTGTAGTATATCCAATTCGCTTTTCCCGCCAGACACGAGGCTGACGAGTTGAATGGAATTTCTGTAATACCGATTAGGGATGGTATGGGGAATAATAAAAGGGACGAATTTGATGGAATAACAATGGTGGCAATTTAATATTGAAATTTTCCGTTGTGAGTGGAGTCCTATACCCATGTTTAGTGTAAAACATAATTTTAAGAGCGTATGTGTGTAGATGAGTTGTTTGTGGGATATGTAATATGGCATGTCTATGAGATTGCAAGGATTAGAAATCGTGATGACTGTTTTTACAATACTTAGTCCTCTCTTTAAATGAACCAGTAGAAATCTAACTGGTTGAATCAGCCTGACGTGTCACTGACAATCAGTAAGATTTCACTGGGTTACTCAGTGGAATTCCGTCACTGGTTTAATCAGTGAAATTCACTGGTTAGGCAGTAACAATAGTCATCTGGTCGTGGGCGTTGTCGTCCGTCAGCTGGTTAAGTATGTCACTTATCGTTTATCACTTTTGTGCTCACCTTTGCAAAATTATATATGAAAAACCGCATTTTACTGTCACAGAAATAAATAAGGGCCTCGCTGCAATATAATAGGATATAATAAAGATATAATAAAAGATATAATAAAGATATAATAAAGTGGACAGAGGCTTTCCCCACATGTCTTGGCCACGTGGAGCACTATATGACTGGTTGAATCTATCATTTCGCGTCCCTGGTACACTCAGTAGCGCTGTTTCAGTTGACTCACGTACTGGCTCACCCAGTCAAAGTAGGATAATCACGTGTTCACCAGTGATAATTGAAAATACTTATTCAACCAGTGACGATTTCACTGGTACAGTTTAAGAGAGTAGAAAAACCTATGCAATGACTTTAATATCACTAGATTGTATACAATCATATGCTAGATTATGAAAGAAAATTATGTGGTAATTCTTCTGTAAAGGGAAATTTAGTTTTCTCTTTCTTGCTGCCGTTTTATCCCTTCTGCGGTCTGCCCTCTTTGTTTGATCTTTCATCGCTCTTTATCCGCATTTTCCGTTTTTATGTTTCCTCTAAATATTGGACTCTCTCTAGGATATATGTGGAGAGAGGGTAGGGAACTAGGAAAGTAAGTAAAAGTTGTTTTTAACACTGTGACGCACTATGGATTTTCTCATCTACTTTTACCCTATTTACTCCTGTTTTCGCCTGCACCGGGTGTTGCAAAATCGCTTTTGCTATAGGTCATGAAATAGTAAACAACTTTAATTGGTAAATTTTTACGATTAGGGTATGTTCATTCGAACTAAAGAATTTTAGATTTCTGATGTTTATATATAAGAATCAGGTATCTAGAATTCATATGTATGTAATTGCAAACACGTAAAACACTGAGGGTACGAAATGTTGCGGGTAATTGGTTAAGGAGGGTAAACTCGACGCGGGTGCATCAAACTGAGGTCAACTTTCCGCGATGAATCGCAGATATCTCTCCGGCGGACTCCGCCAGAGGCAGCACGTTGCAGTCCTGTAACCGCGGAAAGTTTACCTCAGTTCGGAGTAATCAGCTGACTATTACCCTGCTGACACGATTATCTGCAACGCTTCTTACCCCTAGTTGTTTCTGTGAAGGAAGGTGTCTTTAGTCAATGTTCTATCAATACAGGAGGAGTTTTGAATTTAAAAGTGCACCCTAAAGTGTGCGTATTTAATCGTGAGTTTTTACGATTTTGCGCCAGATCAAATTTCCAAGACGTGTCTTTGGTGTTAAGGCTCCTTCGTTTAAGCTTCCCTAGTGCGATCGTCTCATTAAGTTTCTACTAACGTCGAAGCAATTAATCTGAAATCTTGTTTGGGCGTTGAGAGGCGCGGCGTTTGGGGAAGAAAAGTGAGTTAAAGGTGGAACACGCGGGATGATAGTCTGCGAGGATAAGAAAAGGGGTGTTTGAGTGGATTGGAAGCACCCTTTCCAACAGCCGTTTTGGCATATTCTGATATTCTAAATCTTCGTATGGAACTCTGAATTCTAATTCCTGATGTGCTTGAAGTTCTGAACGTTCAAATGAACGAAATTTTTTACTGATGAATTTCTAAACCAGAAAAAGTGCCAAAATGTTTGTTCATTTATATTGGAAGTAATTTATTATTTAAACAGAATTATAACGCATATTTTAAATTGCAGTTGGAACCATATTTATGGGTAAAATAGAATTGGGGGAAAATATTTCGTTTATTTGAACGTTCGGAACTTCAGGTACATTAATTCTTGACAGTCTTGAATGCTGATGGCTAAGAGACGAAATGGCGATTAACAGTACTTGATCAGTTCTTGAAATTAGATATCTCCATTACTTTTCATCAATTTTTGCATTTTAAGGTTTCAAGAAAATGTTTAAATTTTTTAATTGTTATATATTAGTGGGTCCGTTAATATTAGCATGACTATAGACCGAATTCGTTTCAAATCGGACAGGCAGTCTATGCTCAATATATATTATAAAAAATATATTCAAATAAATTTCACAAAGTTATGCGATTTCAAAGAATTTTATACATATTTTTGGAAAAATCTCAAAAATAACGCGAGATAGAAGGTGTCAAGAAACATTTTTTTACAAAATTTTGTAGAGAAACAATTTTGCTTCTTCGTCTTTTTTCGTATATCTTGTGTCGATTTGGCGACAAATGTGAATGATTGTTTTTCAGACCTAAAAAAATGCTCTGCACTCTCTAAGGCTTGGGCACATAGCAGGCTATCGTGGAATATACTTTTTACATTAGGTCGAATCTAGAAAAAAATCACGAGAAAAAAAATAGTGGGGTTTTTGAGTTAATTGACTTTTCAACGGATTTTGATAGAGGGCCAAAAATTCTTTCGCAGAATCAGAGAGAAAAAGATTAATAACTATCTTAGATTAAAAGATAGCACTTTTGTTAATAAAATTTTTGTAAATTTGTTGATACACTGCGTTTAAAATTTTTTAAATTCAAATGCTCATAACTTCGTCAAAAAACATTTGTTGACAAGTTGATGTGCTGAAGTTCTGAACGTTCAAATGAACGAAATTTTTTACTGGTGACTTTGTTAATCAGAAAAAGTGCTCAAATGTTTTTTTTATTTATATTGGATATAATTTAATATTGAAACAGTATTATAATGCATATTTTAAATTGCAATTCGATACGTGTCGTCTTAGTGTCTTTCAAAGAGTGGCAAATGATTCTGTGACTTGAGCATGGACTGCCGATTTGAAATGTTCGACCTTTGGCTGGCCTAACTTCCAGCAATAGTTCATATACAATTGCGAGCTTCCATGCTTATCACTGTCATCAGCGGGGTTATCTTCTTTTTTAACACCAGCTTTAATTTTTCACTACAAAGTAACTTTGCTCATCTGTAGCGTTTTAAAGGAATGACGTTCATGTGTATATTAATTAAAATATTGAAACTAGACAACCCTTTCGAAAAGTTCATTATTGTAATATAAGTATAGTTGTCTTCGGTGAATCCTCATTGGTTGTTTTTTCGTTTCGCGTACAAGCCTTCAGGGCAAATTTACCGGTCCTTTCCTCTGCTCCGATGATCGTGTGCCTCGCATGTTTTGCTTCCGTTTGTCCGCAGTTTTAGCGTTCCTTGTTACCTTCCTCTCATTCCCGTTTGAAGCAAAAAAATTCTCAGGAGGCGAAAACTACATTCTGCACATTGATTCTCAGAAGCCATTCGTGACTGAACTAGTGCTATACCTTTTAAATTTGAAATGTATTCCTTATTTTTTTCAAACTTTCAGATTCTAGCTTTTATATATAAGCTAAAGATCATACAAAATATCTGAACTAAGTAGTTTTTTAATTATCTGTATAAACGTGAACTGTGCGCGAGGCGAAAATGATGAAGCGTATCGCTCACGAAACAACACTTATAAAGATAATGATTAGAAACATAGTAAAGATATTTCCATTATCTTGTGCTCGTTTGGAAGCTAATCCTGCCAAGATCATATCCGCGGAGGTTCGATTTTTTCTAATCACCGCCGTCAAGTATGGAATAGGTTGAATTTGAAACTCATTCTGAATTATTTTTTAAACT
>CAKNWT010186288.1:0-17070 GCA_932066315.1 Andricus coriarius
CAGTGAAAAAAATAGTCAAAGTAGGCGACATGCGTCTGCAAAAAAGAGTTTAGTAGTCTATTGAGATCCATCTGATTTCGTTTGCTCTACCCTACTTACTTCTATCTCTTTCTCTACTACTCTACCACACTTCCCCTCACCGCATACTTACTTCTCTACCCATATCAGCACTCATAAGACCACCCCCACCACCTCTTTACTTTCCCTTTCCTTTTTAATTTAGCTCCCCTCATTTCTCCTGATCCCCACCCATATTCCCCTCCCTTACTTATCATATCATCACTTCTCCTACTTCATCTCCCCCACTTCATTGATTTGCCCTTTCTCATGTTCTCTCCTATTTGCACTTCCCCTCCCCTTCTTAAAAAATATCAATTTCTAGCGAAAAATAATAACATAAAACTTGTATAATATTTTCAATAAATTATTAGATAATTGGAAAGATTTAATGTAATCGCGCAAGAGTATTGAAAAGCACAAATGTTTCTTAATTCGCATAACGTTTTCTATGTAAAAATCCAGTCAGGTTTTTAACAACAAATGTTGCAAAATTTTCAAGACATATCCAAGTTTCACTTGAAAGAGCAGGCTGAAGTTTGTACCCTGGAAATTATGTTTTGGGGATGCCTCCTAAGTAATTTTACCGAATATGAAAAAAATCGTTAGGCTCCCTTTTAAAATAACTCGATGTTTGTTGTCTTTTGATCAATTTATTTGTTTTTTTTTCGAAGGGATTTTTAATCCAAAAGTTCTATTTTCTACTCAAAAGATGAATTTTCTACTAAAAAAAAAGTGAAATTTTCAACAAAATAGATGAATTTAAAAAAAATAGTTCAATTTTTAACCCAAAGAATGAATTCTCAACCAAGAAGATTAAATATTTATCAAAAAAGGTATATTTTCGACAGGAAATGGAATAATTAAATTTCCAATTATTAAAATACATTTGCAATAAAAAAATAATTTTTAATCAACGAAATGAATTTTCAAACGTAAGGATTCATTTTCTACCAGAAAAGATTGATTTTTAACAAAGTACATGACTTTTCAACCAAATAAAAAAAATTTCAAGAAATTTTCACCAAGAAGATTAATATTCTAGCAAAAACAGACAAAGTTTCAACAAAATACAGAAATTTTCAATCGAATAGATGAATTTTCAACTGAAGAATATAAATCTTAAACCAAACATGGAATAGTTAAATTTTCAGTTGACAATTAACTTTTTTGTGCGACATTCATATTTTCTGGTTGAAAGTTCAACTATCTCATAGAAAATTCGTATTTTGGCTTGAAAGTTCAACAGTTTTGATAAACTTTTTTTTCTTTCTGTGATTTTTTTCGAAAGGATCAAATAACATGTAAAGTTTTCTCTGATAAAAACTTTCAATTACGCGTCCAAAAAAAGTCCCCACGTGATTAATATTGATTGACTATCCCCTCCCTTTTAGATTTTGGAAAATGTGTAAAAGACATCAGTTTTGTTTGAATTCTACGTTTTTGGTTTATTTTACGTAAAACTTCTACAAATGTATACTAAAATCGAAGGACCTTGCTTAAAATCAAAGTCGGTGAAAAAAGTAAAAAGAAGGTCCGTTTTCTTCAGAGCTAACAGACTTTAACTTTCAAAGGCCATAAAGGCCAAAGCTTATAATCAGCTGCCGGTGTATTTTCAAGTTTCGCCGCACTTCGCACATATTCAGCACATGTATCGTATAATTTGATCATAAACTCTTTCGCCCGATTTCACGTCTCCGGGTACTTTCGCTAGTATTTCTGGATTCACCTACACTTGCCGCTTCTTAAGGAGTTCCCAACAAAGGGTAGACATCCTCCCACAAATAATACGAAAGTTTCTTTACCCAAACTCCATCGTCGGCTCGAGTTGTCTAACGCTATTTTTCCTGGTTTCTGCACACTGAGGTGGAAAACGTGGGAGAGTAAAGACAGAAAAAACGACCTAACAGTCGGAAACCGATAGACCCTCTTAGCGGAACTACCATGCAGTCTCTGGTAAGGTTTATCTTTCCGGATGGTCGGAAATACCGATGGTGATTTCGCGCAGAAGAGGTGAACTTAATTTTACGCACGAACGTCTTCAAACTTTGGAAATTTCTTTCTCGCATAATCAAAGGAAAAAAAGTGTAGCTTCTTTTTCACTAAGCTCATCAGGAAGATCTTCGACGAGTTTTGCTTTTACAGAAGCTGGAATTTATTTCCAGTAATAAAACGAAATGTAAAAGGGAGTCAGAAAAAGACTGGATATACTTTGAAATTTTTGTTAGGAAAGTAGGAGATAAAACTTTTGATATAGTTTTCTCTTACTAGAGTATGAACTTTTGTTGGTTGTAAAATTTTGTCAAATTATATCCGAAAAGTTTTAGTTCCATATTGCAGGAAATATAAGTTATATTATTTTGTTTTTTTGTTTTTACCTGAAAACTTAGGAGAAATGAAGTAGAAAAAGTTTGTTTTGAATTTAAAAAAGGGTAGTTTGAATTAGGCATAACATTTATTTATGAAATATTCAACAAAAATTTAACGAATAAACTCGAGGTAAAATATGTTTTGGAACATATGATATCTGTGCTCTACCATAGAAAAATAAAGTAAACAAATCATTTTTTTCATTTATATTCGATTTCTGAAAAAAAATTTTCATTTCTTCAAACAAATTTTAATGCCGAATTAAGTTTTATATTTCTTGTCGGTAATAAGTACAAACTGATACACGAATTGGACTCAGAGTCGAAAGACTAAATGTATTTTGTTCAGTTTTATGTTCAGCAAATTCGATAACAAGAACTATAAAAAAATGTGTATGAGAACTTGTTATTATATCATGCACGTGCAACATGAAAGAGATAATTATAACCTTGCTGGTAATGTTCTACTCTGCGCTAATTAAATTTTCATTACATCGCCTATGCTGAATACGAAGGGCTTACTCTCAAGAATAATAATTCAAGCTTGGTCTTACTTGTTTACAGACTAAACGTTAAGTCTTAAAATACAAGATCAAAATTTAAAATATTAACTACTTTATTTAGTATTGAAATCTAATTTTTAACATCAAACTTTTTAGAAAATTTGGGAATTCCGTAGTATTAAAATATTATTTTTAATTGTTTAAAACATTTTGAACAATTAAATTAATTTCTAGAACATTTGAATTTGAAGTCATGCAAATATTCAATTTGCAGTGAAATAATGTCCAATGAGAGACAAAACTAAGCGAAATAAAATGGCCAAAATCCTTCTACAAGATTCGGGAGAAGTAAAAAATTGATGTGTTGCACATGGGAGGCGACACACCTTACAATGTAACGATCTAAATTCCTGGTCCACATTTTTCGAATTATGGGCAATGGACAATGGAAAAAAATTCAAACATTTTTTAATTTCATTATTTTATAATTCACTTATCGATTCTTTTTTTTGGTAGCGATAGTGGTGACGAAGCTACTTTTGTAAATAAGTAACGAATTGGAAAATAATTACATTTTTTCAGTAACAGTAGCTGCAAAAACACTTACTTTTTTACTTACTTTTCAAATGTAGTTCATGTCGTTTCCTTAGTATATATTTCTAAAATAAAAATGTAACAAAAGAAAGGAAATTGCACTTTTAGTAAGAAAAATATTAATTTTCTAAGCCACAGAGATGTATAGCCTGATATAGGAAAATTTGCATTTTCCTCAACACTGGTATTCAAAATTTTCTAACATCTATAGAAACACTTTTAGAACAAAAATAATTTATTTCAGAGTTGAAATTAATTTTTTTTTTTCGACTGAAAATTAATTTTTTTTATCTTTAAATTTAACTTTTCGGTTAAAAATTGTATTATTTGTTTTGAACAGTTTAGGATATGATGAAAATTCAACACTTTCGATATTGAAGGGAATTCAACTTTTTTGTCGAAAATTCGTTTTGCGTGGTAGAAAATTCAACTATTCAGTTGGAAATGAGTTTTTTTTGTTGAAAATTTAACTATTTTGTAGAAGATTTACCCTTTCAGGTTTACATTTGAACAATTTGCTTGATTTTTTTTCTTGACTTAGAATATTGGGTTGAAAATTGTATTATTTGGTTGAAAATTTAGTTATTATGACCAAAACTCAACAATTTTGATAGAAAAGCATTCCGTTCGGCTGACAATTCAATTGTTTTGTTGAAAGTTCATTATTAGTAAAAAATTCAACTATTTGGTTAAAAATTACATTTGTTCTTATAAATTCAACTGTTTTGTGGAAATTTCACCATTTTTGCTTTAAATTTTTGTTAAAACTTATTTTTTTTGGTACCACTTGGTTGAAAGTTGAACTACTTTATCTTTATATACATCATTTTAGTAAGCAATTAATCTCTTTCACTGAAAATTTTACTGTTCTATATTTTTTACAACAATTACATTTTTTTTTATCTTAAAACTATTTGATAAAAAATGTATCTTGTTTAGTTAAAAATCCAACTATTTGGTTTAAAATGCAACTGCCTTACTAGAAATTAATTTGTTTAATTACAAATTAAACTATTTTGTTTAAAATTAGGTCTTTTGGTTAAAAATTAATTTTTTACCTAAAAATTTAACTCTTTCATTTTTGGTTTAAAATTGATATTTTTTAGTTAGATATATAACAAATCGGTTGAAAGTTTCTCTTTTCTAGTTTAGAATTGATGTATTTTGTTGAAGATTCGACTTTTTTGGTACATAGTTAATTTGTTTAGTTGAAAATTCGTCTGTTTGGTTAAAATTCCTCAAATTGGTTGAAAGTTAAATTAATCTGTTAAAAATCCATTTTTTTATGTTGAAGATTAATCATTTTAGTTGAAAATTACTCTCTTGTTGGAAAATGTATCCTTTTTGGTTGAACATTCAACTGTTTCATTTAAAAAGTTATATTTTTGTATTTTTTCGAAAATATGTCTTTTTTTGTACAAAATAAATCTTTTTATTTCAAAATTATTTTTTTATAGTTTCAAATTTAACAACTTGCTCGAAAGTTGAACTCCTTTGTTAAAAATTCATTTTTCGATTGATGGTTCATACTTTTAGTTGAAAATTAAACTATTTCTATGAAAATTCTTTTGTTTTTTAAATACATTTTTTAACTCGGAACTTTTTTTTGTTGAAAATTCATCTATTTGGTTAAAAATGTATCATTTTTAGTTGAAAATGAATGTATTTTGTCGAAAATTCAACGTCTTCTAAAATGTTTTCTGCTGATCTTATGATGTCGTAAATCTTCCAGAACTGGAAGTGGTAACTAAGTAAATCTAAGGAAACACTTTGAGAAAGAAAAAAAATTAATTTCCAGACCCATAGAGATTTATAGCCCAATATAGGAAGATTGGAATTTTTCTCACACCCTGAAATACAAAAGTTTCTAAAACATTGCTTGGTTTAGAATGCCGGTCATGACTAACCTACGACTTTCAGTAAAATGTATAAGAACTGTCACTGGACAGATATAAATAAAATTCTGTAAAAATTAATTTTCGATCTGCAAAAGTGGATCGTTTTGATCTGAAGTTAATAATCACAGAACTGCAAGTCGCCGTCCACGCTTTTCAATTCTTTAAAAAAATGTTTTAATTGACTTTGCTCAATTGTTTAAGGTTTTTCTCGATTATTCTAGAAGATTTTGCACAATAAAGAATATTCCAGAATATGTCGTCCGAAAACTTACGATAATATTTTAAATTGCTACAAACAAAAATCCAAAAGATTGTAGAAAATTATCGAAACTCTTCATACGAAATTTTGAGTAAATAAAAAATAAACAATTTGTTCACGAAAAGTAGCCTCTATAAAATCTTAATCAAATAATAAGTCCTAATAACCTGATAAACATTTATTGGCTTCGAAATGTTTGAAAAAATGGTTTTAAAATTATAAAAATAAATTTAGGTACTGTTGAACAAATTCAAAGTTTGTTTTATTCCAAAAGTGTCTGGATCAAATTTCTGCTACATTGAAATTCAAATATCGATATTCGATATTGTGCAATGTTCTTTGTATATATACATAGTAGCATTGACATTCCTGCATTATTGATACTGCAGACGATATGGACTTTTCAATATTGGCGTTGGGATTTAAAATCAACTTAAATTGGAAGTATTGGTCAGTAACTGAAATTAAGAACTTCACATTTGCAGCGAAATTCCTCCAAGAAAGTTTTTGTTGCTTACTCTTCATGAGAATTTTTTTAATTAATTTTTTTTCAACTTTAGGTGCAGTCATTTTCCACTTTTCCCTTATATAATTAGTTTTTCCTAAAATGGTCTCAATTAATTGGTTGTATCAAAACACAATTTAGTAAAGTTTCCAAATTTTTAATGACTTAGTTTAAAAAATATAGATAAAAAAGTGCGCGAAATGTCTTGTCATGCACCTGTTTCAAGCTACATATTCCGAATAAAAAATTTTAAAATATATATGCTTTTAGGCTGTGTGTAGTACCGAAAAATATGGAGAGTTGTAAAAGGGAATGGGCTAGTCGTCCTGAAAATTCGGGAGGACTGGTCAAGTTTATAAAAAATATATAATGTATAATAAAAAATATTTGACTAGTCATGCCGAATTTCGGAACGACGAAATATTTCGTTTTTTCATCTTTTCTGTATATCTGTTAAAAACATTTTTAAAATTTTTTGTTTCATTATAGTCGCATGTCCTGTCACGCGACCTTTAACAACGTGTAAAATTTATATCCATTAAAAATACATTCATTAACATCTGACTTTTACATTTTCATGCTCTGTTGAGTTACCCTTGATAAAAAAGAAAATCAGGCGGTTTGGAAATTCGTTTCTTTTTGAAAATCTCATTATCTGAAGTGATCAACTTTTTGGCAATCACCCTTACATACAGTTTGAAGATTTTCAACTTATCCGTGAATTTATATTTATAGAGGATTTCCAAATTGAATTCAACTGTAATTTGACTTTTATATCAACATTCACTGACCTTATCAAACTAACGAAAGTCTCGTCCAGCATATACAAAAACTATTGAGTGAATGTGGACATATCAGCGCCGATTGAACGCTTTCAATTTCCGGTTTGCTTTGGTATTGACAAAGGGAATCGGAAATCTCATGAGGAACACAACTGTGGCAAAAGGTTATAAAAAGCGTTCGCAGTGCTTGTTACGAGGAAATTTCGCTTTACTTTTAGAAACTCGACGTCCAATATTTATTTTAGTACAGTTTATTCATTAACGTAAGAGCAAAACAACTCGTGTCGCCGCAGACTAATTTGAGAATTCCCTCCAGCCTCATTTTAAATTTTACGCCGCTTATATTCGATTGGGGACTCCTGTTTTCGCACAAATAGTAAAACAGAGTCGCGACAACATTTTTCATTTATTTTACTTTTTTTCTCATTCAGCGGGGAAAAAAACGACGAGGGTATAAACGAACGCTTGTGACCGAACACGAATTTGCTTTGAGGTGAAAAAATAGTGCTAGTGAAATTGTGTGGAACAGTAAAGGGTAATGGGCTGTTAAATAGAGCGTTGCCTAATACCTTTCAGTTGGGAAAGTTATAGTGACAAAAATTGTTACTTTATCTATAGAATATCGACCATTTTTCTATGCAAAATTTGCTGTGTGAAATTAGAGGATTTTGTTAGTTTAATGTAAAAAAATAATATAACAATTTCAATCCAATATTTTTTCAATTGACATAAGGCAGAGGAACCAAATGTGGATCAAGGTTCCAAATGTGGATTACTGTTTCTCTACGATGTTAATTTATATATTTATTTTTTAAATAGAAAATATGAAGACAATATCTAATAAATCATTTGAATGAACCATGTAAAAAATACTTTTCATATTCATATAAGAAAAACCACAGATCCACATTTGAAATCCTAATCTACATTTCGATCTTCTGCCTTTTACTATGTCGTTGAAACTTATTTATTCTTCCTAACTCAATTTATTTCACTTTTCCTGCTGCCAACATTAATTCACTCCTTCAAAATTCGCAGAACCTCCGTTTTTAACGACTTTTTCAGTAGAAGAGCTTTACAAAGTAACTTAAATATTCATATCCATCTCGATCGAACAAGTTTCCTAAGATCATTTGTAAGGCGAGGAGAAATATATCATCGCTACTTTCGACATGGGTCATGAATCTCAAGTAGCCACTTCGGAAGTTACAAGGAAAACTCATATCCGGTAACCGAGAGTCAGAAAAAATTTCCAGCATGTGTTCTCGAAAAAAAAATATAGACATCAATCGTTTAATGTTCATAGTGCGCTAAAGTAAATTAGAATAATTATAATTAAGTATCTATAACAGCCTTTTCAAAACTCTTATATTAGTTCCGACTCGAAAATAAAAAAAAATTATAGAAGCATGTGTTTCCCGACAACTCTACAATGAAGATGTGAAGACATTAAGAAAAAAAATTTCTGAGCGGGTGGGGTAAGAACAACGCAACGGTTCGTATCTGAATTTCACCTCATAAATTTTAAAACTGTGTATTATTCTACGAAATCACGGAAATATCTTGAAGAATTTTTTGGGCCTGATAAATCTGTGCAATTTATGTTCTTTTTTGTATACCAGAATTTTGAAAAATATTCGCACTGAAATTTCAGTGGTTGCGAAAGTATGAGAACGACAAATGGATAATATTAAAATTAATTTTTTCGTGTGAAAGGAAAAATAACTTTTACGTATTCCTAGTATGTTTTGATAAATAGTATAAGCATCTATGCCCTAAGGACAAACATTTCTATGCTGAGTCAAAACTTTACAATTAAAAAAAAAAATGTTCATGTCTCGAGTCGAATTTTTATGACCTCAAGGTGGGCGGTTTATAACTTAAAGACATGGGTTTTCGTCTTAAAGTCATATAATGATTGCTAAGCTGACATCATAGCTCCATCGGTAAACAGGATACCGTGACGTCATTTAATAATATTGCAAAAATTGGTATATTATTTTTTATAACACGACGACTGACCGGCGAAATGCTCACAGTCCGTGCAGAAATTGCCCCATTTAGCCCCATTTATAATAGGGTTCCGACAAGGCCCTGGTCAGTTTTTCTATTCTCAATAAAATGAAATAAATTATAAGAAGGTGCTTAGCGGGCAGCATAATATGACTATGTGTAATTACTAACATAATATGATCTGATTGTTCCGGTTTGCAAAAAGTTTTATTATACGTATATACAAATGATAACATAATTTCTTATTACTTGATTTTGACCAGAGTTTCTGGGTAAAGCCACAAGTCGGGCATTCGCCAGATCTACTTTCGTTATGCCACACTATACACTGATAGAAATGAATAAGTGGTACAATAATATTTATGATTAAATTAACTCTATTTTATTGCTGGTATCAATACAGCCATACAGTATGTTTGTTTTGGCTATCCGATTCTTGTTGCTTACGAAAGTAGACGCGCAGGCGCGATCAAGATGCGTCTGTTGTAAACTAAACAAAGCGAGTCGGGTAAATCAGTCATACAAAGGGTATTGCTAAACGACAACATTTCAGAGATAGTTCCCTCAAGCAAATGTTTAATAGAATTACACATTTCATACAATAGCAACACAAATATTACATTTTTGTACCACAAATATAAGTAGCTTGTATTTACCAAATTTCAGTAAGTGCATTTCCTACTCTTTATCATTGAAGTACACGTATTATATTATAAATATACTCGTAATTTTTCAACCAACGATCATATGGTTAAATCAACATTATTATTTCTATCAGTATAACGTTACGCGGCGCTCGCATCGGCGTTCGTGTTCATAACCTATATTGATCAACCGCATTCGTGTTTTCGTATCAAGTTAAGATATTTTTTGATGTGAAACTTATTAAGTTATAAGAGATAACATGAATAAGAAGAAATAGGCTAAAGAACGTCTTAGCGATCGTGTAAATAAACATCGAACTAGAGAAGAACTGCAAAATGATTCGAATGAAAGTGACCAATTAAAGAGAAGCAAATTTTGAAGATTTAGGAGCAATTCTGATCATTCATCGAATAATTTCTCAGGTAATGATAATTAATTAATATATAATTATAAAAAACAATTGTGATTGAGTGACCCTCTTTGTCATAATACTAGTTACGACAAGTAAATAACATCTGTAAAATATGCCCTCTTGCCAAATTCGTTGACATTATATTTGAGGTTAGGATCTTGGTTCTGGTAATGCAAAATGCGAAACAATCTGGAGGTAAGTTAATATTGAAAAAGTACGACATTAAAATTTGTACTTATCGCATTTAGTTCTCAAATATTTGCAATTATCATATTTTACTCATTTCCGTTAACAGAAGCCGATAATCAAGCACACTTCGACAAAAAGACGAAAACAAACGTCTCAGAAAAAACTGTATTAGACGCAATCAGCGTTGTTTTGTCGCATACCAAAGATTGGAAGGGTGGCAGAAAAAAAAATTTTTTTAATAATGTCTTTCTTTACGAATAATAAGTTTTTATAAAAGCAGGTAATTTTTATTTATAATCTTAAACCGATTATAGTTTTAAAAAGGCATTCACTAGAAAAGCTGACAAGGCCCTGACTAGTTTCCCCTACATAGGGTAGTGGCGAGTCAAAGCGTTACACCCTTGTCAGGCTCTTGTCAGTTTCTCTGACCAGAACCACACCAGAAGTAGGGGAAACTGACCAGAACCCTACTAGGCCCACGTCAAGATTTCTGCACGGGAGTGAGTGGTAAAATCGACTCAAGGATGACTTGCTGGAAAGTTACGATGCGAGAATTATTCTTATTCATGGAGGCTTCATGGCGTGTATAAACACTACGTGGAGACAGGAAAACTTAGAGCTTCAGCACGTTTCTCAACAGTCTTTGCGAAATCAAACTGCCTACCTCTCGAAAACTGGATATGAACGCAGAGCGTTTCCCAAACCGCTGCATGTACAAGCCACAGACGAAGAGGAGGAAGCAACATCAAGAGCATTCGCGGAGAACAGGCACATCCTGAGAGATGACAGCGAGATGACAGCGGAAAAAACAGCGATTTCAGAACAAGAAGCAACATTAACATACAAATTCCTCCTAAGCCCTCTTGCTGAAATGGATGCCTCTTTTCGTGAGGATATCTCGGAGGAGTCTGACCTCTGGACCATCAATTGTTCAGTTTATGGTGTCGCGAAAGCTTTGGCTAATTCAAATCGAAGGCTTAAGCCGACGATGAATTAAAAGACCAAAAGACGCTTGCATCAACTGAAGAAGAAGATTGGATGAACAAGGCAGAATGCGTCCCGTAAGTAGTGTGTGATTGACTGCATAACATCTGGTAAGCCGTTCAAAGAAAGGTTTCAAAAGTTCGCCCACGAACTGATGATCCACCATCACACAGTGAACAAGTCAAAGCTGCTGACAATCAAGCAGCACATTGTTGACAAAACACGGGTCTCATCAGACGTAAGGAAAAGAAAACAGTATAGTGAGGGGTGGGTCAACGAGAATCAACAGTTTCTCGCTGACACATAGCGCCACTTCAGCGATCTCCCTGTTTCTGTCAAAAATACGCCCAAGCCTGACGAGATCGAGACTTTTTGGAGAAAGGTTTACGAGGTCTAACCACAATTTAAATAAAACACTAAGCATATCTTTGGCTTCAAGGAGCTTCGCGACAATCTCATAACATCTGAGGAGGAATGTCCATCAATCACTGCTGAAAATGTGAAAAAATCACTGAGGGACACGAAGAACTTCTTCGCTGCAGGACCAGATGGTATCAAGAACTTCTGGTGGAAAAAGTTTACTTCTACACATCAAAATCTGGCCTAAACATCTAAATCAACATCTTCACCTAATACTTGAAGTCGAGGATGACCATTTCGCAGTGCCTGTTGTTAAGACGCACTGTACTGCTACCGAAGAAATGCAACTTGTCCAACCCAAGGAACTACAGGCCAATAAATTGTTTGAACACGCTGTATAAGATCTCTACAGCTGTAATAAATAACAGGATTGTTCAAAGAATTGAGCTTGTGTGAAGAGAGATGTAGGAACAACGTGGCATGAAAAAAGGTGTAACCTTACCTCTGCGGCGGTCACTTATGTACTTTATATGGATGACCTGATTATCTATGTATGTTATTGGATTATTACTGGATGACATGATTTAAGATCTTCGAGGATCTTACATCATGCAAGATCATGCATATTTAGAAGAGCTTACATATCAATTCGTCCATTCCGCGACTGCATATCCCACGCCGTCAAGGCGGGCGCGGACTTATAAGTCACTAATATCTTTATAACCCAATTATCCTGAGTACAGTTCACATCGTCGGAAAAAAATAAGGCCCTCTCCCAAAAATGCTCAGGAATCATGAGGTGATTGGCAAAGGAGGGGTCCTTTACAAAGCTGCGGAACAGGCGGCCGAGACCCTTGGTCTGAATCTTAACATCAAAAGTGTGAAAAGTGCATTACTCCATCTATATGCCTCACTTTTAAAAGCTCATATAAAGAAAGCAGTGATCAAAAACTTACGCCAACAGCTCCCCAATGAAAAAATGCACGGAAACTATCACAGAAATGTGGATGATCAGTCCCTGTTGTCCAGCGATCGGTCCAGCGATAGGTGCAGAGCCTATCATGCACACGCTGAGTACCTAGAACACATAATATACGGGTGTCCCACTTATGCGGGAATGATGTGTCTCTACAAACACAATGCGATCCTAAGAGTGCTTTACTACCATCTTTGTTGCTGTAACGGTGATAACTGCGACCCTGCCCGACCCGACATTGTTCTCCACGACTTCGAGAAACGATCTATATTCGTTATCGAATTTCCTGCTCCGGACGACTGAAACATCACAGACAAGGAGGGGGAAAAGAAGGAGAGGTATTCAGATCTTTTGAGGGAGCTGCGGCGACTAAATTCCGAATATTCGGTTAAAACAATTGTTCTTACGCTTGGTTCTCTCAGAAGTGCGTAACTATCCATGGTTCGTAACCTCAAAACCATAACTGTTTGCCAAAAAGATGAATAGGCACTCGCGAAATGGATGCAGAGGGCTGTCATTCTTGGATTTACCGCGGTTCTACTGGGAGCCAGTGTAATTTTAATAGATGGCAGTTGCCCCCAGTGCGGTGGTTGTTTAACCAGTTTTATATATATATATATATATATATACTGTTAAAAATAATATTAAATTTAATATACCGATGTGTATTAAAATTAATATATCAAGCATATGAAATCGCCATTAGGAACGTGTATATTAAATTTCATATACATTCATGTGAATCACTTGCAAGAAAAATAAGATAATTCTATTTTACACGAATTCAAAATAAGCTTAGCAATGACCTTCGATCCTAAACAATAAAACATGATACCTTCTTCCTGTTAACCAAAAATAAAATTGAATTTCAAGTCGAAAAGTTCAATTAGGCAAATAAATAACAGAGTTAACCCACAATGAACTGTATTCGCATTAAATTTTTACCATTTAGAGCGAATTTAGGGAAAAGTTTTACCCGTGCATTGCATTTTCATCATAAATAACATTTTAGTCGACAAACTGTAGATTATTAATTTAATTGCGAATATTTGACAAGATTTAAAGAAATGAAAGCACTTTGAGTTTTCACGCAAACTGCTATACCGACCTGTATATTAAATTAAATACACATGTATATTAAATCCACTACACCAATGTATGTTAAATTTCAGTAGCGGTAGTGCACATTTCCTTCACACACATGTATATTAAACCTCACACAGATTTTTCTAACAGTGTATATATTAAGGTGGTCCAAATAAGGGTTTATTTATTCTCATTAAATTGGAGCCTTCCCAAGTGTTCCTTTTGGAGAAGCAAAATGACCCCTGATTTTTGACAGAATTTAAAAGAAAAGTGAAGGATCCCCCAAGTCCGTTTTAAAAATTTAAAAGCTTATTTAATTTAAGT
The DNA here is from genome assembly GCA_932066315.1 of Andricus coriarius. NCBI lineage: Eukaryota > Metazoa > Arthropoda > Insecta > Hymenoptera > Cynipidae > Andricus > Andricus coriarius. Next base: position 13,957 of record CAKNWT010186288.1, read on the forward strand.
AATCGCTGCTAATGAAATATTTTTCTTTGACAAAAAATATATTATGCTCTACACAAACACATAACTCAGACTTTTAGCACATTTTTTTTTAGTTTAGCATTTTACATTCAAAAACCGGCTTGGGGGACCCCGAAGTATTTTTTAAAATTCTGCCAAGACTCTGGGTGATGTATTTTACTTAAAAGAGTATACTGTACACACGCTGAAGTAAAATTACTCACGCAGCGATTATTTAAATGAAACAAACATTTTATTTACAAAAATTTACTTAAGGGAGCCCTAAATATTTTGTTTTTAATTCTGGAAAAAATCAGGGACCATTTTGACACCAAGAGAAACACTTTGTAGGAGAGACATTGGAGACAGAAAAAAGCCTTTCCTTGGACCACACTAATCTATTATAAGGAGAAGCACATATTGTGATATATTTTATTCAGTTTTTGTCTAAAAAAACGAGAGGGCTCTCAAAAGAAAATTGAAAATAATAAACGTGCATGCTTCCAAATTTATGTAATTATGATTAACTTTACTATATAAGGAAGATTTTCCTACAGTAGTTAATAGACTGAATAACTGAAGAAGGTTACTTTTTAAAGATTTTGATATCAATTTACACCTTTGTCACGGAAATAAAAAATTAAAGATTGAAAAAATTTAATTATTTTACTTAATAAAAGTGAATTCAACTGAATCGTGTGTATTTTGTGTAAAGGATAAAATGTACAGTACATAATAAATGTATAAAAAGTTAAACATTTGAAAAATCAAGTCTACAGTATATTTAGGAATTGGAAATTTCTTAAATGAAAAAGTTCCTCACAGTTCATAATATTATCAAATCTGAAAATTCCCAATAAGAATAGATAATTCCCGAAATAAAATTGCCGATAAGGAAAATTTTCAAATTACAAAATTCTCGAATTCAAATAATTATTTTGATAATAAAATAATGAATAATGACGACATATATTTTATGTTATTTATTATCTTATCATGCACATGATTTTTTATTGTTTGGATTCCGGAATTTACGATTATGATAAGACTTATGATCACTCAAACTAAAAAACCGAATGCTTACAATTTATTGCGTTGTTTTTTATAAATTAATATGAATAAATATAAAGAACATGTGTATTTTTATGGGACTCCGGTGCATTTACGCGTTTTTTAGCGACAGCGTAGAGTATCGTAATGTTGCACATTACGATACAGCTGAAGATCACTCTTCACATTACACTCCGCTGTAACGTAATGTACAACATTACGATACACCATGCTGCGCTGTCGCAACGAAACTTTTAAATGTACCGTAGTCAAACAAAAAAGTGTCTTCGCCAATGCGCGTCATAATTATGTGATACGAAACCTTGAAAATATGTATATACACAAGAATTTTAATGGGACATTTTATCTTCGGCTGAAAATCCAGATTTAAATCTAGAAAAGTTCTTTTCTCCTTTTTATATTCTTCAGCATGAGGGCAGCTGCAATTTTTTGGTTTTACTAAGTGATATTTATACAATATATGATTTCGTATTTTTGAATATAGAATTTTTTTTAGTTGAATCATTACTTTTCATCTAAATAATAATAATAATATCAAACAAAATATTGCCATTCGAAAACTTACAATAAAAATTATCACAGTTTTTATCAATTCTCATTTTAAAAATCCCACTTTATTGCACAATGACAATTCAAAGCGCATTATATTCCATAATAATAATATCTAACCAAATATTGCCACTCGAAAACCTAAAATAAAAATTATCACAGTTTTTATCAATTCTCATTTTAAAAATCTAACTTTATTGCACAATGACAATTCAAAGCGCATTATATTCCATAATAATAATATCTAACCAAATATTGCCATTCGAAAACCTAAAATAAAAATTATCACAGTTTTTATCAATTCTTATTTATAAATCCAACTTTATTGCACAATGACGATTCAAAACACATTATTTTCCATTAACTAGCTTTCGGTTTGTCCATTACATATTTTTAGTCGTTCATTACTATATTTTATATAAGTTAAATTGTAAAAAAATAAACTAAAAAGAAGTTTAGCACGGCACTTAAATGCCCTTTTGTGCATAAATAAAGGGGAATATTTTCTGGGATTACATCAAGTTTTTAAAACTTTTTCGTGGATCTATAGAACTTCATAAACTCTCGAATATACATTTATATTTTTTAATGAAGTGTGCTATTGTCCTAAAAATCAGGAAAAGTAATATTTTGCCCTTTGACTACTCGTCCAGAAAAAATGCAATTTATTATGGTCCTATGCTTCAAATATATAATTCCTTTAATTTTTTAAGTTAGGCTGCACATATTTTAAGTGAATAAGAAATAAGAAATTATAGAACTTAATTATTCTTAGATAATAATAAATCGTGAGCTTGCTGTTAACTCCACTAACGTGGGTTTGCTTAATACTTTTGAAAACTTTTTTAAACTTGATTTCTATTTTAATAATTTACATTGAATACTATTGAAGATATTTAAGAAAATGAATAAAATCATAAAATATTATTTTTTTAAACAGATTTTAATACCGTAACATTATTATTTATGATGAAAATATTATTCGATAGCTGAATATGTAAATATCTCTACATAATATATTAATTGATATCGTAATAAACGGGGAGTTAATAAATTGAAAAGAGAAAGAGTGAGCCCGACACACGCCCTTTCTATACTCCTTCAGACCTACCGAAACAGTATCCGGACAAATTTTTTGTTATCGCCATTGGAAGAATTAAAAATCGCTGAAATAGATAATATCCACGAAACACCCGAAACTTTTTAAGCCTACGCTCATTGATCATTCTTATCAAAAAGTGAGAAATCAATCATTCTAGCGCGAACTTCCATACATTTTAAATCTACTACATGCCTTCGGGAATTTAATACATTTTTATATTTTATCTAATATTATTTTTTATCCTTATAACTCACCTATATATTTTATTTGCAAAGCGATTGCAACTTTATTGACAAATTTCCTTGCAAAAAACACAAAATCGAGCGAAACACACAAAAAATCCAGCGAACAAAAGATATAAAAAAATTGCGTTTTCTCTTTTTCACATTCAAAAA
>CAKNWT010186296.1:0-10336 GCA_932066315.1 Andricus coriarius
TGTTTGGCATGTCCACCAAATTTACTTTTTCAACAATGTTGAAACTTGGAATGAAAAAATCTATAAATGAATTATAAATTTATATGCCAAATTAATGATCTTTCTTTGAAACGTTTTAAGTTTCAAAAACCAAATATAGAATTCGAAGTCTTTAAATCCTTGCTGAACATTAAGTCATCTTGTTCATTGAAAAGAATACTTTTCTTCGAGTAAAATTCAATTTATTCACAGACATGAATACAAAAGTGAAACGAAAACTTGTTATGAATAATTTAAACTATTAACTATCTTTTCTACTCCAACAATAGCTCACCAAGAAAAAAATTCAAATTGAATGTTTTAATTACTCATTATCGCTATCCCCACTAGCTAAATCATGATCTTGAGCTGAGTTGGTTGTTCTCAAATCGCGATAAAATTATTGATACTTGGAATCGATGTATTGAATCAATTGCATGAGATCGTTATACGTTTAGACTGTGATGGTATTTTCCTTCGAATAAAGAGTCGATAATTGAACATTTTTTAAATGTCTTTCAGAAATCGTTCTTTTCGCGATGTCCACCTCACGGATCTTTTCTTCGTCGTATATCATATAAAAAGCAAATCGTCTCTCTCGATCGAGTTTGGTGGATCTAATTATGAGCCAGTTAATTTTTTCTTTGTGCTCGTCGACCTTTAGATTGTCGAGTAATTGTTGCAACTCCTGTGATGACACAAAGTCTGTGGTTTGCATTTTAGTGACCTCAAATTTTGGATTTTTTTTTTTTTTTTTGATTCTTTGATTTCTATCCAATGATCCGGGTCATTGCTGATCTCATACGATTCGCGCTCTTTCTCAATCAATCCGAAATATCTATCACAGCTATTATAGGTATGCCCAGATAAAAAAATTCGGTTCGATCAAATCGACGCTGCTTGAAGCCAAGAAGTGCTTCAATAAAAGTGTGACTTTTATGTTTCGATTCTGTCCCTCGTATGAATCGGAATAAAGAATGATATGCCCTGTTGTTTTCTTCATTTGATTTTTAAAATGAATCTTTAAACACGAAGCGATCTCTTGTGCTCCTCTTTCAGCAACATTTTCCGACCTGATAGGTACATATAAGCTATAAGAAAGAGTTGATAATTGTAATGGTTTCCATTTTTTTTTAATTTCAGTTCTGCCAATAAATATTTAAACTTTTCAATGTATTTTTAGTATCGTAGCCAAAAAAAGAAGAGTATGAATCGAGGATTATTATATAAGGATTAAGGGTGTGCGGGTTCCCGACTTTTCGGTTTTGGATCGGGTTCGGGTTTTTTTTTTCAGGAATATTACCCAAAATTCATTTTTAATTATTTCCATAAATTTTCGGGAATTTATGAAAATTTTCGGTTGTTAACGCTAATTTGGTCAGTTATATGTGGTAACTTTCCATAAATAAGCGCAAGATCCTATTATTTGCAACCGAAATTTCATGCGAGTTTTTACGGTGAGTGGGCTGATATAATCGCAAAATGCGAGCTCATAGATGTATAATTTTCATTATTCACCTCTGACGTCACTTTTCAGTCCCTAGGGAGTAAAAAGCATGTGTCAAAACAAATTATTTTTTGCTAGCAGGTCAAAGAGTATTCGGATACCCGAAATCAATACCCAAAACTGGAATACTAGAAAACGTTGGGTCTCTCGAAAAAGCTGAAGTCCTTGTGAACTCGAGTTACTCGGAAAACTAAAAATGCCTTAACTTCTCAAGATCAATTATATCTCTCTTTAAAGTGATTGAAAATTGAAAAATTGTTTTTTTTTTTTAATTTAAAGATTGAAATATTCATCAGAAATGGGAACCGATAACTTCAAATGACTCGATAATTTTTCGGTGACCCGATTTTTTCGTCTACTTGAAACTTTTGGGTTTCCGTGCTATACCTGAAAAAAAAACCCAAAACCGATCCAAACCGAAAAGACGGGAGCCCCGAACACCCTTAATCCTTATATATTAATTTTCTATTTATACTCTTCATTTTTGTTGCATAAGATACTAAAAATACATTGAAAAGATTAAATATTTGTTGGCAGAACTAAATTAAAAAAAAATGGAAACCATTACAATAAACAACACTTTCTTATAGCTTATATGTACATCTGGTCAGAAAATGTTGCTGGAAGAGGAGCACAAGAGATCGCTTCGTGCTTGGAGATTCATTTGAAAAATCACATGACGAAAACAACAGGGCATATCATTCTTTATTTCGATTCATGCGGGGGACAGGATCGAAACATAAAAGCCACACTTTTATTGAAGCACTTCTTGGCTTCAAGCAGCGTCGATTTGATCGAACAGAATTTTTTTTATCTGGGCATACCTATAATAGCTGCAATAGATATTTCGGATTGATTGAGAAAGAGCGTAAATTGCATGAGATCATCAATAACCCAGATCGTTCGATAGACATTATCAAAGAATCCGATTGGTTGCAACAACTAATCGACAATCAAAAGGTCGACGTGCACAAAGAAAAAATCAACTGGCTCAAAATCAGATCCACCAAACTCGATCGAGAGAGACGATTTGTTGTTTATATGATATACGACGAAGAAACGATCCGTAAGGTACACATCGCGAAAGGAACGATTTCTGAGAGACATTACAACAATGTTCGATTATCGACTCTTTATCCGGAGGAAAATACCATCACAGTCCAAAAGTACAATATAACGATCTCATGCAATTGATTCAATACATCGATTCCGAGAATCAATCATTTTATCGCGATTTGAGAACAACCAACTCAGCTCAAGATCATGATTTAGCTAGTGGGGATAGCGATAACGAGTAACTAAAACATTCAATTTGAAGTTTCTTCTTGGTGAGTATAAAAAGTTTTCGTCTCACTTTTGTATTCATGTCTGTGAAGAAATTGAATTTTACTCGAAGAAAAGTATTCTTTTCAATGAACAAGATGACTTAATTTTCAGCAAGGAGTTGAAGACTTCGAATTCTATATTTGGTTTTTGAAACTCAAGACATTTTAAAGAAAAATCATTAATTTGGAATACACATTTATAATTCATTTATAGATTTTTTATTCAAAATTTGAACATTATTGAAAAAGTAAATTTGGTGGACATGCCAAACATTTCGAAAAAAAGAAAAAAACAACAATTATGATACAAGAACAATGAAGGTAAATAAAATTTCTCTATCAATATTCCTTATGAGGTTATAAGAAAAGAGTTCTATTATATAACAGTTATAAAACGATAGAATCTGAGAATGAAATTAGATTATGTGTATCTATCATATTGAAGTGGAAATGAATGATTCAAATTTTTCTAAAATGTCATTATGAAACTCTTGACAGGAATTTCTTGTACCAGAAAGTGCTGTCTGAAGCAAGAACTTTGTCGAACGTACATTTCGTACAAACCCAATTGTACAAACCTTTTTTCGTTGAAAAAATGTTTTTTACATCATTTGAATCTAGAAGAAATTCTATATGTTATCACCTTTGAAAAAAAGTAGTTTCTCTACAAGAAAGGTCAAATGATGATGATAGAAGACAAACAATAGTTTTGAGCAATAAGTTTTTTTTTAACGTTTGAATTTTTGAAATTGCAACGATTTCTGATCACAGTTATAAAAAATGATGGTTAGAAATCATGAAGAAACATCGGCATTTCTTATTATACGAAGCGTAGTTTTACTCGATTTTCTGAGAATTTTTTTGAAAATTATTAACACCAAATTAGAAAGAACTCAAAGCAATACTACGAAAATTGTGACGATTGAAAGTTGTGCCGTGACAGATTAGCCCGTGATTTTCTTTTTAAAATTGTAAAAGATCAATTTTGCGCGTTGAGAATCTATTGGACGTTTTTGCCCTTGAGTTTTGTTTTGGACGTTTTTGCGCGTCAAATATTTTTTAGACATTTATGCCCGTGATTTTCTGTTTTGACAATTTTGCGCGTTGAAAACCTTTGTGAGATTTTTGGCCGTGAGTTTTGTTTGGAACATTTTTACGCGTGGAATATTTTTTTGACATTTTTGCTCGTAACAAAACTATGGGACGTTTCAGCTCCCGGCGTGTCAAGTATTACGAATACTGAAGGCGTTTATTAATACATTAGAAATGTATCAGTGTAATGTTAAAGTTGGACTACTTAAAACAAAACAAAAACGTACATAAAATATAAAGCTACATAGGTGAAAAGTATTACGAATACCGAAGGGGTTTATAAGACGTATAAAACTTTGGCGCAGCAATCACTTTTCATCATGCTGTGATCTTTCATATTCTTGACTATCATATTCTTTTTCCAAAATCTCCACAAAACGTTTATGCACTCGAAGTGGTCGCGTATGATCTACTTGTTTAAAGGTTCCTGCTAAACTAAGAAGGAACATATCAGCTGGATCACTTCTTTGAATTTTATGACTTCTAATTTTTTCCAAACCCAACGTTTGTAGATCTTCATTATCTGAAAAATAAAAATGTACTGTTGTACTGTTTTCACATTTAAAATCATTTACTTCACAAAGACCTTGGATACTAATGTTCACGAGTAGGGAACCTCACATGACCACTTTATAAGGCTCTTCACTCAGGGTGATCGCTAGATAGATTGATCAGCAACCTGGGTCGGAGCAGTGTTTCGGAACGAAGTTGTTATTTAAATAAATAACACGAGAATTCTAGATCAATCTAAAAAATCTATACCTCCTTGCTCACATTACTCCTTTCATCACCGAGCAAGTCTCGTGTATCAATCAATTTCGAGATTCTTCAATTCAAAATTAAATTGTTCATTTTTTCATGCTTTACATTTGAAGTGATACAATTTCAACTCTTGTCCAACATCTTCATCTTGTGATTCATAATTTTTTTATTCAAAGTATTTAATTTTAAACGCTTTTATTTTGAAAATGCTCATTTTTTAATTAATTAGAAATGGTAGAATTTCAACTCTTTTTTTAATAAAATTATCGAATTTTCACACTTTTAATCTAAAATTTTCTTATTTTAAGAGCTTCTATTAAACATTTTTTTATTTAAACGATTTTACTCTGAATAGCCAGAAGTTTAATTCCTTCAATTACACTCGACATGTTTTCTCTTCTTTTTCATAATTTTACCTGATCTAATATTCTTTGATTTGGAAAGTTTTCAAACAAAAATCGTTCAATATATATTTTTTAATCTCAAACATGTTCAATTCGAAATTATTGTTTCAAAAATGTCTTCAACATAATAATATAAAATTTTAGTTGATACTGGATTTTTAAATCGTTAATATTTGCAGTGTTAGAAAATAAAAACCCAGAGACGTGAACGTGTGTGCATTTTCGTTTGCTGAAATATAAACCGGAATTTTTTCAATAAGTAGGTGTAAAAATATTTATCGATTTTGTGAAAATGTAGACACAATACTTTCTTATCTTTCAGCGACAGCTTTAATTATTCAAAAAGAATTAGTGAAAGTGTTTTCTAAAAAATAGAGCATACTTGATTGTAATGTTGTTCCTTTTCTTTTGTTATTACGTTTGCCGGGTTGACGAGGAAGAACGTTCCTACAAAAAGGAGAAGTTATATACAGTATAAATAATATCTGGTATAACTATACTTTTTTATACTAACAAATCAGAATCGCGTGAGCATCCTTCTCCGGGGTCAATATTATTATTTCTAGGTGTAAGAGTAATCCTATATAAACGAGAAGTATTATATTAGAGGATAAGAAGTATTTCATATTAATTTAAGATTTTTTGGTAATAGTAACTGCTGAGAATCGCATGAACATCCTTCTCCGGGATCACAGTCGACTTCCTCACCCGTTTTCAGATTTACCCCAGTGGATGTTGATCTGTAATAAAAAAAAAGCAATAAGAAAGACTGCTACAATATGAAACATGAATATGCTATTAGAATATTTTATTTTTGATTATTTAACTGTCCCTTTTGTATTGGCGTCAGGTGTAAAATCACTCAATAAGAAAGTCATAAAATCTACTTACTGCAGATTGGATGGACTTCTTTGGCCGACAATATTATCGCAATCACGTGAATTTCTTTCCCTTGAAGGTGGACTTCTTGTCTTAAATGTCGACCTGCAGTAATGAAGGATAAAATGTAAAGGAAATACTTAAGGAAGAACTGAATTGAAAAACAGAATGACCTGCAAAAAAAAAATATTTTTCTCGATATGGAAACAATTGTACCAGGTCATTAACATTTTCAAATTAAAATTTTACAAAATAAAAATGTATAATTGTATACAATAATTATTAGTGCGAAACTTGAACTATCGTTAGAGGTATAATCTATATATCTATTGAAGCGAAAAGCACTATGTAGGCATACCTATTATTACTGTCAGTGAACAGCTGCATAAGTTCGAAATCCCGAAATTTTGTGGAATCATCTGCCCGAGTGTACTGATTGCGCAGATTTTTCCACTGTTTTCTCACTGCGTCTACTGTGCGCCCTGTAAAAAAACAGGATGTTTTTTTACTTCATTCGACAGTCTAACCTCTTCAGAAATTTTTTTTTCTGGTAAGATTAGCTGTTGGAGAATTCCTATAATATAGATCAATGCAAATAATATGGGAAACCACCATACAGCAGATAGGAAAAAAATCAACATTATGAGATTGCCGATCCCATACATTCAATTTCGAGTGATTTTCCGCAGCGCCCCCTCTGCACCTAAACTTTTGCGAACTAAAATCAAAGCGCCCCAATGCACCTAGCCAGTTTACGAACTAAAATAGACGATAGACGCTCCTACTTGAGTGGTCAAGCAGGGCGGAATTTTTCCAGTTTGATAATGTCAGTAGAGAAGGTCAGATCGTCTATTTTAGATCGTAAACTCTCTAGGTGCATTGGGGAAGCTTTGATGAAAAAATTGTCATAAAAGAATCTGGAAGATTTTTAGGCGATTGTTTTTTGGTAGAAAATAAATTTTCTGGTTTGAAAATTTATCTTCGGTATGGAAAATTTCACTATTTGGTTAAAAATTCATTTTTTTATTACAAATTCAACTATTTTTTGAAAATTCTTTGTTTGTTAGTTCAAAATGTAACTGCTCTTATTTAAAATCTTTTTAAAATTTTTCTAAAAATTATTTTTAGAAACAAAACATCCTTTTAAATTTTCCTGTGGAGAATATCATCTTGAAACCACTCAAAATTCTTCAAAAGTTCCTAAATTTTTGGTTCAAAATCTTTAAAAATGTACATTTTGTTTTAATTTTTTTGAAATTTTGTCTAGTTTAAAATTATTTTTGAATCTTTTCAACACTTTTAAATGTCTCTTAAAGTTACTCAATTCTTTTTATAAATTTTGTAACTGTTAAATTGCGAAATTTGGTTTAAAAATCTTTTCAACTTTGCAATGTTTTAAAATCATTTTTAAGTTTATTTTAAATGTAATTTTTCAAAAAGCTTTTCGAAAAGCTAACTGAGTAAGTCTGTTATTATTTGTTTGATAAAAACATGGAAGATCTGAAAGTCATGAAATTTTAAAAAAAGTTCTGAAATAACTGGAAAATCATGGAATTTCGAAAAAAGTACTGAATTTTTTTGATTCGAAGGTTAACTTCACACACTGTTAATCCATTTAATTTGATTAATTTTCACATGATTAATTCATTGATTAATTTGATTAATTTTCTTGTTGAAATAAAGCTTACATATTCAATGCAATATTCTTCTAGAATAGATAATCATTTCTGGTATTACTCCTGGGGATGACAGAATACTAAAATCTCGATAATTAAAATTTATCATTAGTATACTTACAATTAAAATTAGTTTATTGAGTTAATAATAGTTGAAACTATGATTATTTTACAAAAATCACAAAAGCTTACATTTTTTACATATTTTGTATCTCTGATATTCCGTGAGATTGGTACGATTGGTTAACCTGTCTTGTGATGACAGAAAAGTTCAGAATTTTTACATACCTTAATCCTAAAAATGATATCTTTTGCATCTGACTCCTTAACACAACTAATATTTATGTGTTTTTTATCAACTAATAATTTACGCTATTTTCCTGGTTTATTATTTACAATAACTTAAATTTAATAACTTCACAAATCAAAATAAACAAACACAACCTTTAAATTAAAACAACTGCGAGACAGTCGCCGAGCTTCCAAGTTTGACAGCGAAATTTTTCGCAATTTTGGGATTACCTACTGTTGATTATCTACTGTTGGAAAATGTAATGTCTAATACAAAGTTCTCAAATATCTATAAATAATAAAGAATGAACGCTTTGTATCAATACATATTGTTCATTAAACTCCAAGCTTTGATTTTAAGGTATAAACGTGCCACAGAAATGTTTCATTAAGTTAAAAAGTATGAATAATGAAGAGGCGAACCTTTTTTTTTAAGGTTAATAATTAATTTTTTGCTCTCAAACATTAATTAATTACAAAATTGCAATGAAACCTCGTCAGAAAATATAGTATCTTTGTTGAAATGTTATACTAATCAAAGTAATGAACACTTTTTGCCAGTTTTCCAGTTAATTAAGATTATCTACAGTAAATCATTATCTACTGTAGGGTGGTTTCCCCTACATTTCTGTAGAGGTTGTAAAAAAAACATTTTAGTAGGTTATTTTAGTTACTCATTCTTACTATTCCCTCTTCGCCTATTAGGATTCCATGAGTGCCTTCATCATAATCTGCAAAGCACGAATGTCAAAATAGGTTCAACATCTGCGAAGGAGGAATGACCCATCCACAATTCCAGCACTTTCTGTATGATGGCTGAACATTAAATAGTTTATCATCTATCAAAATAAACAAATGAACAAAATAAAAAAATATACATCAAAGATAGCCTCTAAAAGCTTTTTGTTCAATAACGATATTAACCCACGTTCTACAAATATTTTTGGTTCGTACATACCTGAATATTTTCAACTTCTGGATCCATTTTAAGGCGCCAAAATTTCAAATTGTTCAGAACGTTTGCAATAATGAAAGATTTCGCGAGATCGTTGCTTGTCACGTTGTGTGTTTTTAATTTACGACACACGGAACACTGCGGAACGCTGATCGCCGCCATTACTTTCAAAGTTGCAAACGCGGCTTAAACTTTACAAGTTACTAGGCGATGCTAGTAACAAAACGTTTTCCGCTTTCATCCACTGCTTTCATCTGCCATGGGACTGCACCTTCACATGGGAGCGCCGGACCGAGAATAGGCGCTTTACGCAACGTCAAACGTTTATTTACAAAATTACACAAACATAAACGCACGCATGTAAATATGGAGAATAGACGAAGTAAAGAAGAGTTTTTGAAGCTATGCTTCTTTAAGGACGATAGGCCGTAGAGTCTACGGATAGGCCGAGGACGGTAGGCCGAGGACGATAGACCGAGGGGATCGAACTGAAAAATCATGTAACACAACGGAACGCAGCGAAAGTGAGTCATCTTCATGGAGACTATACAGGGTGTCCCAGACTCAAGTGTCCGGACTTATATGACTGTATGAAAATAAAAAAAATAAATCTAAAATTCCTTTTCCAAAAATCAGTTGAAGTTTTAGTTTTTGAGTTTTTAAATGCTTAAGCTGGACCAATCAGGTGCGCGGTATAAACAGCCGTGCGTACGTGAACAGGAGTCCAACGAAGTGTAGTGACTGCTGTTCTCCCCTCGCTCAACCACACTGGGCTGGAATCACGCTCACGTACGCACGACTGTTTATACCGCGCTCCTGATTGGTGCAGCTTAAACATTTAATAGCTCAAAAACTAAAATTTCAACTAATTTTTGGAAAAGGAATTTTCTGTTTATTTTTTCAATTTTAATATGGCTGTATAAGTCCGGACACTTCAGCCTGGGACACCCTGTAGAGGGTGTCCCAGACTCAAGTGTCCGGACTTATATAACTGTATACAAATAAACAAAATAAATTGAAAATGCCTTTTCCAAAAATCAGTTAAAGTTTTAGTTTTTGAGTCATACAACCCTGGTGGAAAAATCTTCCTGTATTTTCTCCGCGGCCTTTCTGCAATCACGTTTGCAGATAAATGCAGATAAATCTTCCTTCTTTAATCTGCAAAACTCCCCAATTTCTCTGCTAATTTGGTCTCACGGATATTTGCGTGAAAATTAGTATGCAGAGAAAAATTGTTTGCAGCGAAATGCAGAGAATCTCAGCATTTCTCTGTCTATCTTCTGCAAGTTCTCTGTAAATTAGGTGTGACGGAGATTTGCAGGAAAAAGTACCATGTAGAAAGAAACATTTGCAGACGAATGCAGGGAAGCTCTGCTTTTTCCTACAATTTCTCTTCAAACTAGGTCTTGCCGAGATTTGCAAGAAAA